>QKWP01000844.1:83290-122472 GCA_003550325.1 Gigaspora rosea
CTTAATGCTGGCCGACCAGGTTAGGTTACCAAAATTAGACTTGTGTAATATTACACAACATTAGCAGTGTGTAACCAAAAATTATTTTTGCACCAGTCCTTTGTATAACACAAGTGCATAAATTCCAAAATAGAAAATCTTGCTTACCATAGTGCAAATAGCAAAAATCCATGGTGCGAATAGCAATTCCCTAAATATAAATTCATTTTATTAATATATAATATTTGATTTTAATAGGCCATTATATACCCTAATACAACATCACGATTGATCAACAATATGGTCATTGGAAATCGAAATCACAGTGTCAAATAACAATTGATCAACAATAATCATGGCTGTTATTTCAAATTTTGGCCTAAATTAAGCTTAATTCAGGCCAAAATTCAAAATAATGCCCATGTCCGTAATTTTAAAGATTACTATTTCTATATATAAGACTTAAATAGACAAAATTGAAGTTTTTAAAGTGGACAAAATACCCCAAAATTTACTATTAACTCAACTCATACCTCTATTAGTATTATTCAGGGACCTATTACGCCATAATACTCCTACTTATATTATATGACATATTGTCATATTGTCAAATTTAATTTTTAATTACTGTCACATCTAATCATTCTTTAAATTGACTTTTAATAAATTCCAAATTTAATAAAATAAACTGATATAATTTTTTTCTTTATTAAATTCTTGTACTATAATAAGTAATAGAATAAATCTTTAATTAATTACATAATTATTTAAGTATACTAAATGATTTTTTTATTAAATAACATTATCATGTAATAAATGTTATTGTGTAATGAACGTTATTGTGTAATAAATATTATTGTATAATGAACATCATTGTGTGACAAATATTACCAAAACGTTGTTGTGTAGTGATATTTTTAAATAAGTAACATTTTCTTTTCTAATTCTATTCCTTAATTTGTTATGCAGGCATATTTGCCTGCGAAAATTTTAAAATTTTAAATTTTTTAAATAAAACCTTAAATATTAATTTTAGCTATATACTTTCTAAGTAAAAAATATAATATTAGTTCTGTTTTATCAACTTTATTATAAAATTTTTTTAAAATTATTAAAAAACTTTGGTGTAATAAAAGTTTAAAGTTTTTGTTTTGGAACTTTTACTATAGAAATTTTCTTTAGGTTTTCTCAAATTTTATATGTTCTCGTCTATAAAAAAAATTTTTACTTCGAATACAAGTCTTAATTTTTACAAGTAAATATAAAGTCAAATAATAAAAGTTGTCATCCTTTATATAAACTACAATATTGTATTAGAAACTATATTTTTAAAACCAATATTTAAAGAATTCGCCAAGATATTGTAAAATATTTTTTTGGTTAAAAAATTTCTTTAAAATTTAATATTTTCAGCTTATAAGCAACATAAACTTTTTGTTTTATAATATAAATTTAAATAATTCAAAAATATAATCCTTGTTATTAAAAATTATAATACCAAATTTTATTTAAATATTTTAAATAATTAAAAAAATAGATCAGAGGTATATTTATAGTAATTATACAGGCAAATTTGCCTGCGAAGTAGTACAAACTAAGAGATAGATCAATGATGTTAACAATAGCACCTAGAAAGAAGAAATAGAAAAAAAAGAATCTGTTAATAAAGCGAGTAGAAAAACAATCAACAATAAATCTGCTACCAAATCATACTACTTATCAAAAAGCGATAAACGATACCGACCAAAGTGCTTAATCATATTAAAATGAAGTTTCAAAATCACAACAAAATCTATGATCCGGAAGAAGAAAGGCATTAGTAGAATTGACAAGTAAAAATAAATCTAAATATAGAAAAGAAAAGCCCACCTTAAAAAAAAATAAAAATTAACATATTAATATTAAAAAAAAATTGGGTGTAGCGACTTAGAGAAGTTGCTAAATTGTCACTCTCCAAGCGGCAGGTTGAGAGTTCAAATCCCACCGGTGACGATAATGAAAAATAGACCTGTGTTCGGTAACTGTAGCTCAGATTGGTTGGGTATGAAACCTGTAACCTTGGTTCTACTATCTTGAATGGGAGCTTTTAGGCGCAATGGTGTTTGTTACACCACAAATCCAGAGAATCAGAAAAACAGAAACCCGTTTGGCAAGTCCCAAGTGAGGAGGTAGAAAAGATCTAATAGTGCTACCAAAATAAGGTTGTACTGGGATCGGAATGAACCTTATAAGGGCAATGTAGATAACGATGTGGTCTTGGTACAAGTTACTTAAGGCCATGATAGTTATATGATGTGGGACATATTTTTGTAAGTAGCTTGCAGTTTCTACGAGCGTAAAGTAGCCCTAAGGTCAGTGGCTATTGAGAATAACCCTAGAAAAGCTGTAATATATATTGGCTTATAGGTAGGATAGTAATAGAAGAAGCATGGGTCAGAGAGTTTAAATAGGTAGATCCTGTAGTTGGTCTGTAGGTATGACAGCTAGTTTAGAACCTTTGGGCGGACTATTTAAATTAGGTACCAAAGTGCAGATGTGGCTAGTTGTGCACTCATTCATGTAACAAATATTACAAATTCAATAAAACCATCGGCCAAAGTAGATGGCCATTAAACCTAAAAAAAATTAAAAAAAAACTATTATTACGAATTTCATCTCATGAAGAATCCTGTTGACATTCTTCAGAATGAGAAAGTGTAATTCTTCAGGTTGAGAAAGTGTATTCTTCAGCTTGAGGAAGTGGTGGTAACTTATCAAATCCAGTGTGTCACTGGTTTTATGAAACATTCTGCTACATAGTCTACGTATCAAATTAGATTCCTTTTGGACTTTATAATCAAACAAGGTTCTAATTGCTGTCCAGCAAAAATAAGATATTGTTGATTAGGGGAATATCTCTTTATTTTGTATTCGTAGTTTAACTTCGTTAATTATATTATTCGATTCTACCTCTAGAGTATATATAAGGATGAAAGCATTTCGGTTATAAAACCTGAAATTAAAATTTGAAGATGAAATTGTTTTTGACCTATTTTACTTGAAAGACAAAATTATTTAATACTTTTTTTGAATAGACGAAAAAATTATAAAGAACATATCTATATAAATTTTATTTGCTCTTCTTTATAAAAATTTTAATTTTCTCTAATGAAGACGAAATAGACCTTTTTCTCAAAAATCAATTTTGGTGGCAACACTACTTTAGAGTAATAGTTTTCCCAGTTAATGTTCTCACAAAGATCTGCATCTTGTGTTTTGATATACTAGTTAAATTGTTATACATACAATAAATTTAGTGATTAGTAACTTTATAATACAATAAGTTCTAATATCAGATTTTCACCTTAGATTGGTTTAAGTTCTTCCTAAATTTGAATAAATAATATAAAGCATGTAAATTATCAAGAATATATGCAAATTTGCATTCGTTTATTTTCTTAAAAATTTAAATACTTATCTCAAGTTTAAATACCTATTACGATTATTACAATTTGTAAGTTTATACAAGAATTTGTGTGAATTTTATACTTATTTGACAGTCGGATCTGCTATTCTGAAAAGAACCATTATGAATTGCAAACACCAACAAACGAAGAGGTACTCCAACAACACAACATAGAAAAAGCAAAACACAAAAATAACTACATTGAGTGAAGCGAGGAAAATTATAACACCAATGACAATACAAAAAAAGAAAATTTATTAGTAAAAAAAATTAAATATAAAAAAAAACATAAAATATCAAAAAGTATTAAAAATTTGAAAGTCATACTCATTGTCTTAAGTGCAACTTTGCTAGTGGTTCACAAACTCTTTTGTAAAATATTTATTAGTACCAGCTTTATGAATTTATTTGATCTTTCGTATACCATCCAGCCAGGTATAAAAAATACAGAATCAAATGCTTCTCCATTCGGTCATACATTCATAATCTCAAACAACTAAAAATCTTAGTAGTTAGTAAACAATACAAAGTAAATAAAAATAAACCATGATATACCAAAACTAAATACAAAAAATAAAAACTATAAACTTAATTAAACAAAGTGTCTATCTGGGGCTTCAAATTTAAAAAAAAATCTAGAAAAAAAGAATGTTTGGTAAGTTAGAATATTACTAAACTTCTATTTATCAGTGTATATAATATTTTTTACTTGTTTCAAACCTATCTATTAACACGTAATTCAGCTTGATTTACTGTGATTTAATATAGAGGCGTTCACTATGAAGATATTTAATTAGTGAAGCAATATGCTAATACTTGGTTTTTTTTATAGATTTGGTTTTATGCGAAATTTTTGATTTTATATGATAGTACTGGCTATATAAATATTTAAGTTATATCGATCCCAGAATTTATCAGATACAAAAGTCCCCCTGCTTACAAAATTAATTTACATATTAGACTAGTGTGTTGCATATCAGATACCATATGTGTTCGAAATTAAGCTACCTTATTGGCCAAAAAATTACACGAAAAATCGTAAAGTAGCTTATTTTCGAAATATAGCATTTTTTGAAAAAATTGAAAAACGTACTAATAAAAAGTTATTCAAATGACACCAAATTTTTATTGTAGGTGTATTTTTATGCACTGAACAACTTTACTTAATCGCCTTTTTGAAGTTTACTTAGTAGAAAAAAAGTTTATATGTAGCAACTGCTAACGAATTTTTTAAGATTTTTAAAAAAAATCAGGGGGTAGCTTGTTTTAGGTAGTAGCTTATTTTCGGACATATATGGTAATTTACAAATATAATACACTTATTATAATAAACCCTTCTAATAAGAATTTTTATATTAATTATTCAATATAGTGATTTATATAAAAAATCATAAAAATCATATTTGCAAAAGAATAAAACTCTATAGCTGCATTATTAATTTTCCCTTAATTTAAATATTTCAAACTATATATATAAGACTATTACTTAATGATAAGTTTTTTAATTTAATACATTTTAAGGGTAGAGAGTACGTAGATCATTTTTATATAGTTTTTATATAGTATTTTGAAATTTTCATATAAAATTGACATATGCTACTAATAAAACTTTTTTAAATTACAACTAATTTTTATTAAAATTTTACAAAATATAAATAAAACAATTTATCTATTATAGTAAAATTTTGAACTATTATTATATTTCAAAAAAATATACTTGTATATATTATAAAGTTTTTCTGGGTTAGCCAAAATTTTTCTGGGTTGTACAAAATTGCTAATGCTGATTGGTCAATTTGCGTAAATTTATAAGTTAGTTTTATTACTAAATTTAATATCCAATCTTTAAAATTTCATATCTTACTGAGTTTTTGACCAATTTTAATGTTTTACTATCATTAGAATTAGAAAAACCTGCTTTACAAACTTGGCTTAAAATATGATTAGTTTATTTATTATAATTTTTCATAAAATTAAATATAATAAAAAATTACCATTAAATCTATATATAATTTTAAAATAGTACCCTCTACCCTTAATAATATAAACTTTATTTTAAATTTAAGTAAAATTGTGATTTTAACTATATTCAAGCATCTTCATAAAAAGTATAGAACTTGGTATTGATAACAATAATGCTTTTTTAACAGAAATACACTATATATATATATTAAGCTATTATTTAATGATATTTTAGAATATATAATATAGTATATTTTAGTTAAAAAAAGCATTATTGTTATTATGAAGATGTTTAAATATAGTTGAAATCACAATTTTTGCTTAAATTCACAATAAAGTTTATATAATTAAATTGTATTAAATAAAAAAAACTATCTATTCTTTTGCAAATATGATTTTTTATGATTTTTTCATATAAAATTACTATATGTTAAATAATAATATAAAAAATTCTTATTAGAAGTGTTTATTATAATGAGTGTACTATGTTTGTAAATTATCTAAATTTTAATTAGCAAATTAACTACAAATGATAATACTATGATAATTATTTATAATATAAATTAGTAATTTTCTTTATTTTTTTTTATCTATAATATAAATTAGTAATTTCTTTATTTTTTTTATATTTAAAAATAATCTAAAAAGTGCATTTGTACACTCTGTACTTTCTAGTGCTCCCTAATATACTAGTAATAATTTCATCTGAAGTTGGTTAGGGTTTGGTCAAAATTAATACAAAATTGTAAGAGGATTATTTTGTTAGAAGTGCAATAGATGTTATTTTAGTAAAACTTTGAGATATAAAAATAGGAGCACAAAGTGCATAGTGCACTTTTTAGTAAAGTTCTATATTTAAATTTTAATTCTTTTTTAATTTTTTTTTATTTATATTTTAGTTTAATTTGTTTTTATATCTATTTTCAGATTTAATTTTTTTATATTTAATTTTTTATTTTTTTTTATATTTAATTTTATTTTTATATTTATTTTTTTCATATTTGATTTTTTTACTTGTAATATTCAATACCAGTAATATAAAAATTCATGTGATATGTAAAACAACATGATTTTTATAAAAACAAAATTAAATTTCAATTAATATTTAAGCTAAAGTTATATATGATTTGGGATAGAGTATAAGGAATAGTTTATACAAAATTTTATAAGAATTTTTTTTTGTTAGGGCCCCAAGGCAAATTTATAACTGAATTTTTATGTTATGATCATTTGTAAAAAATATTGCATTACTTATAATCTTCATATTACACTAACAAAAATAATAGTGTATTGAATACTAGTAGTATAATTTAACAATATTGATTTTTCAATATTTAATTTTTTGTTGATAAATTAATTTTTTTATTTTAATTTAATTTTTTTTGTACATAAATTAAATTTTATTTTTTTGTACTGCATTTACATTATTTTTCATCTTTAATAATTTTATTTTATTTAATTCATGAACTATTTATGATCACCTAAGAAATCATTAAATAAAATAGAAATTATAGAAAATTACTTTTGTTTTTTGCCTTTTTTAAAAATCATATCGGCAGATCGACGTAACATGTCGGCTCAACCAATCATGATCAAGGATTATCAAAAAAATTTTACGCGAAAATTTATTACAAAGCGAATTTTCACAAAAACGGCCTTTTTAACCAGCTTTGTATTTATAATTAAGTACGTAGAAAATTACGAAATTCATGTATTTAATTATAAGCCAAAAGTATATTAAAAAGGCCATTTTTTTGAAAATTAGCTTCCGAATTTACCCTTGATAGTTACCAACCCATTTCTCAATGCCCAACCCATCCTAAAACACCCGAATATTTCAACAAACGATAAAAGTACTTCTTTCTACAGCTTAGCGTAGCTCTTTTATTAAGTTTTATTGGTATTTTAACTTGTCTAGGCGTCAAAAAGGCTCTTTTGTTAGTTGTAACAAGTACTTCGTTTGTTAGTTTTTCAACGTTTACTTAGAAGCAAATTTTTATATAACAGTTTATCGAAAAAAGACCCAATTACGCCGATCTGCTGATATGTTTGGATTTTTCAAAGAACAACTAATTTTTACTAAGTAAACATCTTATTTAAGTTGTAAAAAAAAAATTCTGGTCATAATAGTAGTTAAATCATTAAAATTATCTAATAAATCATAAGATATAGGCATTTTTTGTTTTTGCAATTAAACATATAATTGTAAAGACAAAAATGCTTGTATCTTATTATCTACTAAGCTATTTTAATTATTTAACTGCTATTATGACTGAATATTTTCTTCTACAACTTTTTACTTAATGTAAAGAAATGTTTATTTAGTAGTAAATTATTGTTCTTTGAAAAACTCTAGATTCTAAAAATGCAAAAAATTCATAGTAAACATATCTCTACTATTTACTATATTTTTTTACTTATTCTTAGGCAGATTACAAATTAAATTATTTCTACTAACAAAAAAAGTTATATGAGATGAGCTTGAATAATCTATATGAGCTTATATTTGAACATTATATGAATTTTTTTGTTAGTACTTTTATATTGTTATATACAATTTTATATTTCAAATATTAAATAATAATTGTATTCTTCTTAATCTTTTTATAAATATAACAATGTTCACTAATATAATAGAAATAGATACCATTCTCTCTAAAAAAGAAAAAAAAAAGCAAATGGAACTTACTTTTAATTTATTATTAGCATATTCAAATATAAGCTTCATAATACTTATCTTATTAGCTTAATTTTAAATATATCCTATTTAGTTATTGTCACAGATCATAATTTAAAATGAAATTACATTTTCTACTTAACCTTCTAGCCTTCTAAAACCCACAAATACTTGTTTATTATAATTTTTTTTAAAACTAACCCTAACTCTAAACAATGCACTCCAAAAAAATTTAGTTTTCGAGATTTTAACTATAATTTCATTTTAATCTGAATTTCATTATAATCTGCCACAGTTATTATCTGTTTTCAAGTTATTATCTGTTTTCAAATATAATAGTTTAGCCCAATATCTAATTTTTAAATATAACATTTTTTAAAAAAAGAGCCCATATTAGCAGTTTTTAAATATGACCTTATATAGATTGTTTGGGCCCTATTTTAATGTTATATTGAAGCAAAACACAAAGTTGTATTTTGTGATATAGTCAATTTTTAATGTCTAACATTTAACAAATAACATTGCAGGAATTATATAATAATTCTTATTATAGTTGTAGTAACTTTTGTAGAATCAACTGTATCTTGAAATTTTTGAAAGTTAATAAGAAAAACTTTGAATTCTCATGAAAATAAAGAAATCCTTGAACAAAATTTTTAAGTTTGCATGAGTCCTAATTCTCAAGAAAATAAAAAATTGTTGAACTTAAATATTTGGATCAATTTTTAAGCTTACGAAAGTTTGCATAAATCTCTAAATTCAAAAAAAAAAATATTCAAACAAAAATATTTGAAATGCAATTTTTTTCTCAGACTCGAAATGCTAAGAGTAGCGTGAATTACTTTATCCAATTGGAAATGGCATCTCATGGTCCAATCAGAACTTAGCGGTTCTAGGGGTGATCTCGTGACAAATGAATGCCACATGACTTTGTTCACGGCATCGCAAGACTAAAATGTGTGACAGGTTATGCATTTGGTCGATCATACATCCGAAATGTGCAAAATTCTTTAAAGTTCATTTATATTTAGGTTAGGGTTGGGTTATGATTTGATGTTAGCAAGATGTATAGTAAAATCGTTCAAGGGAGACTTTTTATTAAAGCTCGAAAGATGGTTTCTTATGCAGTTTGATGACTTTTTGGCAAAACGAACGTTTGTTTTGGAGTTTTTGGGGTTTCTCTGATTGTGTAACGTTACAGCTGATCTTGAAATCTGATTGGTAATCTGGCACTAACCTGTCACACATTTTAGACATCTCATCAGAAATTTTCTTGTTTTTATGTATCTTTTTATATATTGATTTAACTAGTTAGTGAATAACATTTATTATAAATTAAAGCATTTAATAAAATTGATATAAATTAAATTTATGATATTATGAGCAATAATAAATTTTTAATTATGCGCTGTATTCGTACGATATGCGCATACATAATAAAAATATTGGGTTGCCCATCTCTACATCTAATATATATACACATCAATATACAGTTGAACCTCCCAAAACCGATCCTGCAACTCTGTTTCTTCTATATAAACTAATAGTTTATAATGATTTCAAATCCGATAACCTTTCAATACTGATACATCCATCCACCATGCATAACGGTTTGGGGAGGTTCAACTGTATATACATATCGACAAGAATTTTTCCAAAAACACGAATTTTCATTAGTTAATTTATTATAAAATTTAACAAACGTCCAAATAAATTTAAATGTACAGTATATGTTATGTAATCATAAAAAAATTAAAATAATTAAAGCGGCTCATTCAACTTATTTAGTATATCAATTGCTTGCTGATCATTTTCCCGAGCTGCAAGCTTCAAATATTTCAAGCCAAGCTCTTTGTTTTGAACAACTTTAAGTTTTCCTTTAACATAAATATCACCCAAATTCCGCATTGCATCAGGATGCTTGTTATCAGCAGCTAATTTTAAATAATGTATAAACTCCCTGCGTACGTTTTCATTTTTAATTCCAGAATACAAAGAAACAGCATATCGATATTGTGCGTCGGGAATCTCATTATCTGCAGCTTCTTTAAAAAGTTTATTTGCCTGCTCTTTATTCTTATCAACAAAATATCCTTCGTATAAGTAATATCCTTTCCAATATTTTGCTAAGGAATCACCAAGTTTAGCATTTTCATCAAAACATTTCCATGCTTCTTCAAAATTTCTACTTCGATGAAGTTTAATTCCTTCTTCAAGCGATTTTACAGGATCAATAAAATCTTCATCATTAATTGAAAATTCTTCGCTAAATTTTGGCATCAATGAATCTTTGTCCTTTGAAGTAATAGTCCCATCAAAATCTAATGATTTATCTGGTAAAAGTCCAGAAGGTGCATTCGAAGTAATAGGGATTGGATAAGTTATTGCTAATCCTTCTAATATTTCAAACAACTTTGTGATACTTATTCGTTGGTGTGGCACATGTTGCCACGCTATTAATAAATTAGCATAAGGATAGTAAATGATTTAAATGTATAATTAGTGTATAAATTAGTACAAAAAAATAAACATTTAAATTATTTAAATTAATAAATTACCACTATCAATAATTTTAATAAATTCCCCTTGAATTTTTTCGTCATCAGGGTTAGTGAATTTTCCGTATAAAAGTTTATCACGTTTACCACTTAAAACATAATTTGGTATATCTCTAAAAGTTAAATTTTCATATGGAATTTTTTCATAACAAAGTTCCCAAATGAGCATTCCGAAACTAATTTCAAAAAAAGACAATGATCAATAAAATATAAGACATAATTCGGAAAATTCGAAATACTAGAAGTACCTGAAAATCTCACAATTAAAGGTATAACGTTTTTCTAATTTTTTGCCATTACTCAAATTATTCAAATCATGATATTTCTCTATTTGTTCAGGAGCCATCCAACGAATAACATTTATTAATTGATCCGAAAGATTCTGAGTATCTTCATATGTCCCACGAGCATATTTGAAATTTCCAAGTTTTGGATCCAAGCCTCGTGTTACCTACAATTATGTGTACTTAATACTTTGTTGACTCTCTTAACGTTAATATAACATAATTTAATCATATATATACATACCAAAACATTTTCGCATCTAATATCGTGATGGAAAATGTTTACCTCACGTAAGAATAAAATAGCTCGACAAATATCACGAATCATTTGTATTTTCCTAGTCCAAGCGATATCATAATGGTCATAAAGATCTTTTAAACTTTTATGTTCAGCCCATTCAGATACCATAACTTCACGGTTGTCAATGAATGAGAGACCATAAAAGCGAAGAATGTTTGGCGATAAACTTAACTTTCCAAGGATTGTTAATTCACCTTGATGTCTTTTAGCATTTTTATTATCATCAATAGGTTTACATGCAACTTCAAAACCCTTATAAAATTTCTTTTGAAGAGGACGATGTGAACCTCGGACGTCATTACTTTCAGGATAAGGAGGATTAATTAATTCTTTTGCATCAATCTTTGGCACAGTGATATCATTTGATTGTTGTTTATCAATTTGCGATTTTATGATGGAAATTTCCTGAACTACCATATCCATTTTACTTCCAATATCATTTTCAAATTTCTCAATTTTGTTTTCTATTTTATTAGCGGCATTTTCAATGTCACCTTCGAGTTTTTCAAGAGTCTAAAATGAAAAAAGATTTTTTAATAAATAAAATTTATTAGATAAATAATTAATTATCATAATTGTACACACCTCTTCGATATCCTTTAGAGATTGGTCAACTTTTCGTGATTCAGCCTCCCTTTCTTCTTTACTGACAACGACAATAGCAAAATGTAAATCATTCATACAACCAACATATTCTTTAGTCAAATTTTCGTATTGAAATTTAACATTNCAGTGATATCATTTGAATGTTGTTTATCAATTTGCGATTTTATGATGGAAATTTCCTGAACTACCATATCCATTTTACTTCCAATATCATTTTCAAGTTTCTCAATTTTATTTTCTATTTTATTAGCGGCATTTTCAATGTCACCTTCAAGTTTTTCAAGAGTCTAAAATGAATAAAAAAGATTTTTTTTTTTTTTAATAAATAAAATGTATTAGACGAATAATTAATTATTAAATTGTACATACCTCTTCGATATCCTTTAGAGATTGGTCAACTTTTCGTGATTCAGCTTCCCTTTCTTCTTTACTGGCAAGCACAATAGCAAAATGTAAATCATTCATACAACCATCATATTCTTTAGTCAAATTTTCATATTGAAATTTAACATTTGTTGCACTAAAAAACTTTCTATAACCTTTAAGTTTTGAAACTTTAATAGTAAAATCTTTAATATTTTTCAAATTGATTTCAAATCTTTTGAAAGCGAAAAAATAATCTTGTTTACAAAAATATTTTTCATTCTCTTCTTTTCTTCTCATCATTTTATCTAGAGCATATTCAGCTGCTTTAACTCTTTCTACCATTATTAAACAAATTTCTTTATTACATTCTGAATCCTCGTAAACTTGATAAATTTTTTGAAATAAAATTGTTATCGAATTGATTACTGGAATATAACAGCTCATTATTTCGGCAGTAGTTTTAATGGTAGAAAATGTCACTTCTCTAAAATTTGGGTCTACGTCTGGTTCTTTATGTTTTTTATCTCCCATGATGGAATTTTTTTCCGATGTAATAATATTGAATGTTAAATTTTATTTTTATTGATGAAACTAAAATGAAAAAAAACCCCCCAATAATAAAATTTTTAAACTTTGTCCTATGCCCGTTTAAATAAAAATTACTACAGATCTTTGCTATATTTATTTACGTTTCACAGATTGGCTTGTCTGTCAAAATTCTTTCTATTCGACTATAATGAAAAATTTTTTTAGTAGGCTTGGATTGAAGCTAATATTACAATAAAAATACTTTTTAACATTGCGATTAAATCTTATAGATAATTTGTCATTGTGAGGCTACATGAATTAACGTCCGTTTATGTGAGAGCTTTCTAATTTTTTTACAAAGTTTTTTTTTACTAGTAAGGAGCTGTGCGACGTTGTCGTACAAAACCAGGAACGGAAATCTCTTTTTTTAATTGGTGCAAAATCTCCGGGTGATGCATCTGCTCTTTAACTGAAATTAGAAACTACGGCCGGAAGTATTCATTTTAATCTCCGGAACAGAGCGGAGGATTTAAGTCTACAATAACAAAATTTTTCATAAAATAAGGAGTTTACTTTTTTTAGGTGTTTCTTTCTTGGAGTTATTCTTCGAGACACCATTCTTGGAATCGTCATAGTACACCATATTGGGTGGCACCTGAGGTAGTGACTAATTTCTCCCCACTTCTGATTGGTTTTACTAATTATTCACATATTGGAGTTCCTGTGTTATTAATCAATTTTATAGTACTCCGATAGTGAATTAAATTCAAATAATCATATAAGTTATTTAGTGATGCAATTTACGACATATTTTTTAAATTTAACTGATATTTGATTGCAAACTAACGGACCCCATTTTCCTAGTAGTATATCATGTTATATTACATATAAAGAACAGAAAGTTAAATTGCTCCGGAATTTGTCTAATTCCAACGGAAATCATCGGTAGTTACAATAGGACATTACTAGAGAAACTGCCCTAGGACCAATTAAATTAAGCACGTTAAGCATAGGTCATTCTCGTTATAGTGAGTTTATCAGTTCTATTTAGTGTTATTGGAAATCTTACAAATTTTTCATATTTAAAAACGCGTAGTACTGTAAATCATTCAAGTTCAATTAACTATTAAATCAGTACATAATGTTCTCATGCTCTCATGAGAACATTTATCAAATCAGTATGTTCTCAATAATTTTTTTTTGAGAACAATAAATTTTTTTTTGAGAACATAAATTTTAATCAATATTTTCTTGATTTGGTCAATGAGAACTATTTGCCGATTGATGTCAATCATTAATTTATTTCTCATTCACATTACAGCTGATTTGAAAATGTGTGACACTTAAAAATTTTTCTCGTTTTTGAAACCTTTCGGTTTCGTCTTATGAATCATCTAACTCTTCGGAAACCATGTCACAGTCTTCGGAACTTCGATCCGATAATGACGATATGATTTCCGAAGAGTTATATGCTTCATAAGACGAAACCGAAAGGTTTCAAAAACGAGAAAATTTTTCAAGTGTCCCACTAATTTTCAAATCACTAAATAACGCCACCTCGCATTTAAGGATGGGTTCGGTCGGTCACGGTCAGTCATTGATCAGTCATGATTGGAGATGTGCGAATGCAGGTTTTTTTGATTTTGCATTGCATAATGCAACATTATGCAGCATGATGCATTATGCAATCCTGCAATATGCTAATAGTTTCTTTTTTGCTTTAATTAGACTAGATAGCAGAATTGGGAGACTAAAATATATAGTAGTAAAAGTTGAGTCAAGAAATTTGGCTGTTAAAAATTATTGTGGTTAATTAAAAAGAAATGTATATAATTTATAAGCTCTGATTTAAAAAACAATATTGTTAGAATAAAAGCAAATTACATAATTTTAATTGGATAAAAATTATATAATAATCTCTATGTGCAGTTTTAAATTTTACTGGTCTTGCATTGCATTATGCGACATTATGCATAGCATAATGCAGCATGCATAATGCGTAAAGCACATCTCTAGTCATGATTCGACCGGTTATAGCTGATAAATTATTTACCCAATTATTCAAAGCATATAAGAACTCGTATTTTTAATTAGTGGTAGCTCACCCACAAAAAATTTTACCCCCACGTGATTTTGACCAATCAAATTTTAAGATTAGGTGTAACGTGATAGTCAAAACAAACGTGTTTTGTTTTCTAAGTAAAAAGTTGCGTGTAAAAATAAACCTCGTTATATTTAGGGTTAGGGTGAGAACAACGTAGGGTTAGATTGAGTTTATTAGTAAAATTTCACAAGGAACATTTTTAATTAATTCGATTGGTCAAAATCACGTGGGGGTAAAATTTTTGTATGTTTTTGATACTCCTACACTTACTTTTTGATACTCCTGTATGTACCCCAAAATTACTTTACTTTTTTGGGGATCCGTTAAAGCCAGGTGCCATCACGTGACTGACAGCCAATCAAATTGTAAATTTTGATCGTCACGGATCAGCCCGACGAGACCAAAACAACGAAAAAAAGCGAAAAACTCCAAAAATACAAAAAACGAGTGTCTAAACCTGTCTAGGGGCATTAATAAAAAATGCCGGGAAGGCAATTTTACCTATAGAATATCCTAATCCAAACTCCTAACTAACCCTTACCCTAATTTTAATTAAACAATAAAAAAACATATAAAGGCACCTGGCTTTAACGGTCCCCCTTTTTTGATACCGATCTGCATATGTACACGTGGCTTGTGTTATACAAAGGTCCAGTGCATTGTTTTTGCAAAAATTTTTGGTTACACGCCGCTAATATCATGTAACATTACACAAGTCTAATTTTGGTACCCTAACCCAGCATTAAGCTTAATGCTGGTGGGCACTATCATAATAATGCCCCCGGCGGGGTTAGACATAATTCCGGCCCACCCTAACCCTAAATCTAGTGGTACCTTAACCCGGCATTAAGCTTAATGCTGGTAGGCACTATCATGATAATGCCCCCGGCGGGGTTAGACATAATTCCGGCCCACCCTAACCCTAAATCTAGGAACCCTAAAAACTAATTGTTCGAAGCAACATCCAATCACAGTACATATACTAGATGCATATGTCGTGTAACCAGTATATGTACTGTGATTGGATGTTGCTTCGAACAAATAGTTTTTATAGTTCCTAGATTTAGGGTTAGGCATTATCATGATAGTGTCCACCAGCATTAAGCTTAATGCCGGGTTAGGGTACCACTTGATTTAGGGTTAGGGTGGGCCGGAATTATGTCTAACCCCGCCGGGGCATTATCATGATAGTGCCCACCAGCATTAAGCTTAATGCCGGGTTAGGGTACCACTAGATTTAGGGTTAGAGTGGGCCGAGATTATGTCTAACCCCGCCAGGGCATTATCATGATAGTGCCCACTAGCATTAAGCTTAATGCCGGGTTAGGGTACCAAAATTAGACTTGTGTAATATTACACAACATTAACAGCATATAACCAAAAATTGTTTTTGCAAAAACAATGCACTGGGTCTTTGTGTAATACAAGTCACGTGTATATATGCAGATCGGTATCAAAAAAGTAAAATGAGTAAGGTTAGGAGTATCAAAAACGTAAGATTTGCGATAGCTATGTGCTTTTTTTGTGCAAAATCATGGGTTTAACATTTGTGTGATTGGCTAATTAATGTAGATCCAAACGTGATTATTAACCAATCAAATCAATTAAAACTCTCGATACGAAATACACAAAAAAATGAATTTATTATTAACGAAGGCAAAGCATTTTTAATACTAAAGTAATTTTATTCTATCTTTCAACCATTAGAATTTACTGAAAATGCGTTACATCTAACATGTTACTACTCTATAGTCTATAATACTATAATTACTATCGTATTTATTATACAACATATTAGAGATAATTTCTTTTTTGTTAAATATAATACGTATATGCAGGGTTGGCAATAAATTATGTCCAGCAAAAATGATTATATCAATGGACTTCAATGGATATGTCCATTAATATATTAGTCCATTAATTTTAATTATAAAGTCAATAATACTCAACGCTATATAGCTTTGCAGATATAGATATCTATGATCATATAATAGCATTGGCAGATTATATGACAAGTTGTATAGCATTTAAATTATACCATTTACTATGTTAAATTTTTTAAGTTTTATGTAACAGCTTTATTATCTAGAGTTATATTTAAAAATTAAATTATACTTAAATTTTAACTTTATATAATAAATTACTAGTTTAATTCATTTGTTTTGCACGTAGCTTTATATAGTTTATTGAATTTAACTATAAATTACTATATCAATCATGCTTTTTAATTATATACTTTGCTTGTACTGCTGATCCTTATATAATTGATTTTTTACTTTTTATTTCATGATTGCAATTCTGAACTCAATTAATCTTTATCAGGGTTGGGCAAGCTGTATATCCAGTGCTTTTTCACTGGACACTGGATGTTTCCAAATTGTCCGGTGTAATGTCCAGTGTATGTCCAGTATCCAGTGACATATTTATAAAAAATTCAATAAATAAATAAATTAGTCAAAGCACAATATATCTGGTCAGATAACTAGTATTCCTAGAGGATTGCTCTAGCTAATTCTTAAAAATATAGTTAAAATTTTATAATAATGCACTATACCTTTGATTTAATTTAATTTTGGGAACCGCTATTTACACCATGGTTTTTGCTATTTGCACTATGGATTTCGTGTAATAGTAGATTATCAATTAATATTTTCTATTTGCACTATGGTAATATATGTTGCACCAATAAAAACTCGCCTTTTTTTGTAGATTAACAGTTATTGGCGCCGTTAATGTCGTGTAATATTATACAAATCTTCTTTTGGTAGCCTAATATAATGCGGGCCAACCCTAACCTAAATTTATAATGTGGGCAAACTCTTATTCTAATTTTTTAAGGCCTTAACATAATGCGGGCCAGATTTTCGCAATTTTGTGTAATCTTTCTTGGGCTATATTCATGTTGCACTAATAAAAACTTACCTTTTTTTGTAGATTAACAGTTATTCGCGCCACTAATATCATGTAATATTACATAAGTCTTATTTTGGTTACTTAATTAGAAGGCCTGCTAACCTAATTTTATAATGCAGGCCAACACTAACCCTAATTTTATAATGCGGGCCAACCCTTACCCTAATTTTTTAAGGCCTTAAAAAATTAGGGTAAGGGTTGGACCGAATTATAAAATTAGGGTTAGGGTTGGCCTGCATTATAAAATTAGGTTAGCAGACCTACTAGATTACCAAAACAAGTTTTGTGTAATGTTACATGACATTAACGGCGCGAAATAACTATTAATCTACAAAAAAAGGTGAGTTTTTATTAGTGCAACTTATATTACTATAGTGCAAATAGAAAAGGTTAATTGATGATCTACTGTTATACGAAATCCATGGTGCAAATAGCAAAAACCATGGTGTAAATAGCGGTTCCCTTAATTTTATTCTTATTTAATTTTAAAATTTAGTTTAATTATTGTATATTAGTCAAAAATTCTGTTAGCGCATATAGTACATTTGAAAAAATTAATAAGCAATAAATATGTTGGCCACATAATACATATTTAACTAAATAAGATATCTATATGCAATCAGTTTGCTTGCAATTGTAAAGAATAGTATTTCAAATAATGTAACCTCCCAAAGCAATATGCATGGTAAGCAGATTTTGAGAAATATCAGGCTTGAAAACATTATAAAATTATATTATATAGCAGGAACAGGCTTAATAAATTAATTTTTTTAAGTTATCGATTTTAACATAATTGGTTAATTATCTAGTTTATTTAATTTTTTTTGCTTAAAATTTTAAAGATTATAATTTTTTTTAATTTTTGTTGTCCAGTGATTATTTTTCTTAATCTATTGCTTTTCATTGGACAATTAGGACACTGGACACTAGACATATTTCCAATTGTCCAATTGTTCAGTTGCCCAACCCTGATCTTTATACAGTGTGGGACAGTATAAAACATCCAATCTATATATATAGGTGCCAATTTTGGGGATTTTACTAATTTACCTCCATCACCTGTTTGGATAACGGTCTTCCTATTACTGATTGGCCAAAATAGATTACATCACTATATATGTTGATTGTCAAATTGCAGAATCCGTATTAATCGATCATGGCATAAAAATTTATCTAAATGTTCAAGTAAAAATTTTTTCATTCACTGCTTTATTAAATGTTGCAATGTAATAATGCCAGATTTTTTTTTGGAACTTGTTATAAATTTTAAATGATATAAAATAATTTACTTGATCATTATCTCAAATTGTTGGATCAAAATATTTTTTAAATCAAAAGTTTTAATATTATTTCTATCTTTTAAATATTTATCAGACAATACAATACAATTCAAAAAAATACCATTATGCGTATATTGGTGCTCAATTAAAAATTTTCTATTTCTTTTCTTGATACTTTATTGAACACACACCGAAATTTCAAATATAATCAACTTTAAAGGCTTACTATAATGAACATCGGTTCAATATAAAAGATTGACCATATTATGACTTTTTGCTCTGCTCTAGCTGAAATATAAAATATGAATAATCTAACGATAAGTGTATTTAATATATTAAATACAAAAAAATGATTTAATACTATATGATTGTTATCATGCAATATTTATTATTGTATTTATTAAGAATTCAAAGAGTTGCTACAAGAGCTCTTAAAATGTTTGATTGTAAGCACAAATAGCATATATATATATGAAAAATTAAAATTTATTTTGTTTTTTGAACTTCGCATTCAATGCAATTTGAGGAGTTCGCTGCTCATTAACTTGTAGCACAACCTCGATTCTAGCAATTTTTGCTCTTTCATTTTGAGCAGCTTGCTGGAAAACTTAGGACCCCTGAATATATACAAAAAACCTTTGTCATACACTCAAACTAAATTTTTTAAAACGGTTGTCCATTTGTGTACAAAAATGAGCTTTTTGATAGCAAATTTGCTTGACCTTTAATGTACATTTAATTAATATTATTAAAAAAAGATTGGTGTACACTTACTAATTGTATTGAATTGGTATATTGTACAGTATATAAAAGAGGCTGTACTAATTTCTTTACCAATTTTTGTTGTTGGCCCAATCAGAATGCAAGATCAGATATAATATAATAATTAAAACAACAATTGCTTTTTTTGAAAAGTCATATAACAAAATTTCGGCTAAGAAATTATCTTTTGTATACTAATAAAAAAAATTCCTTGCAAAATTTTAGTACTATATAATATTATCTACTAAATTTAATTCTAACCTTAACTAAAATTATATATTTTATTTAGAAGGTAATATATAAATTAGCATGAATAATTCTAGGCAGTTAGACAATGGAAAAAAATTAGTAAATTCTATAAGAAAATATGTATTCTGAAAAGTTCTGAATAAAAAATAAATAAATGCAAATTACAAGCAAAGTCAGGATAAAACTTTGAGAAAATATTCAAAAAATTCCAAAAAGCAAACTTAAATTTTTAAATTTTTATTGTACATTAGCTTAATAATAAATTTTGCTTTATTGTACACTTTATTAAAGTAAAAAAACTTATATTAAACTTATATCGTATATTAAATATATAGCTTTAAACCAATGTACACTTCCATAATAAAATTTTTTGTTCAACTATATAAGATTTGAAGACGAAGGTTTATATATTAACATATTAGCATTCAGGGGCTCTGAAAACTTCTCATAAACTCCGAATATCCTGTGCTTCTTTTTCTTTTCATTCTATAATAATTGAGGCAAAATCTTCTTGTAATTTTGTGATTTTGATATTTTTATCATCGATTTCTGCATTTACTATTAAAAAAAAAGAATTTAAGCTAATAAAAAAAAAGAACCAAATTAAACCAAATTTGCTAACCATATTAATTGTTTTCTACATTATTGTGATTAATACAAAGTTAAGCCAACACAGTAAAGATATGTTTACAAGCTAGTTGACGTTTTTTAAATCCAAACATGTACAAATATACAATGCAACATCAAAATTATTGTCACTATTTTCAATAGAATTTTTTCTATGAACAGAATACTCAAATTCATTATTTGTTATCAACAAACCAACCAAACATCTGATTAAATTTGGTAAATATCATTCTTATTTATTTGCTTCTCTCAGCAATTTGTCGAATGCGCTATTAACATTGCCGTGAATTCATTTGACTAATTCTTAACTTATTTAACAGAACTGAAAAATCCATATCCTGAAGAACAACTTCCACAAGCAAATAAATCTTACTATCTAGTTAATGTCCCAGGCATTCTCTCATATATGTGTACTTCAACTTGTAATGAAAAGCTTTAACTAAGTTATTAGTATCCATCATGTCATATGAAAACCCTCTAGTGCATATCATTCACATTTCATATTTGGGTTTTTACTACCATTCAAAATACTTTGCAAATTCTTCTATTGTTTTGTCGCCCATTTTTTGCCACCTATTAATTGTTTCATAATTTGATACTGTGCTTCTGCATCGTTCCAGCCCTTTATTCTCATTAGTTTCCACAAATTTTGCCAAACAATTGTCTCATTTGGATTAATATCTGCACCATGCTTATAGCCCAACCTTCTATACCAAGAACGAAGCATGTGAAAATAGTATAAAAGTATAGAACTATTCAGAAAATTTTTCTCAATTGCCTTTATTTCTTTACTAGCAACATTGATCATAAATATATCTGGACTTAAGTTCTCATTTTATTTTTTAAAATGTATAACCACCTCTTCAGCATTGATGATCTTTTGAATTCACTTATTAAAAATGCAATTGGATACCCACATCCTGTTGTTGAGTGGCACATAATTATAGTAAAAAGGTAAAAACCATGGTGATTCATTCCATGAGTGTCATCTAGGCACAAAACTCTTGCAGTTTTCATTAACTTTTTCTTCTCCTTAGTCTGGAATGCGAAGAGAACAGGGTTGTGCAAGTTATCTATCTGGTAGTTTTTATCAAACATCGGACATTCCAAATTGTCCTATTTAATTCTGATGTACGATATAGCGCAGCTATTGTTGTCACTGGACAATGTTCGATCACATTGTATAGGACAATTCAGACAATTTTTCAATGTCTGATGATATATATGCTGATTTGCATATAACCAAGGTGAAAACTATATAAAAAATTGATTTAATTTAGTAAATATACATTTATTGAATGGATTCTATATTATTTAATAAATTGTAATACATAATGATTATTATAAAAAAATTGCACCTCATATTATTGTATAAATGTACATACTAATCTTTCAAAGAATGATATAATAAACATATGTACAGAATTATTTCACTGAAAAGAGTTGGTTTATTAATAAAAGCATAGCTTTATTTATAAAGTTCTATAACACAATGCTTAATAAATAAAACTTTTTTTATTATTACGATTGACTAAAATCTTTGTTGATTACAGATGCAATTCTATTGGAAATTGTCGCATGTTAAATTAAATGACTAAGTATATGAAGTGATTTAATATCATGTGATTAACCAATTATGAGGAAGTTATCTTATATGTCCAATTCTATATCCATTGCTTTTGATCGGGCATTCGGACAATAGATATCAGACAGATTTCTATTGTCTAAATTCTATTCATGCCAACTTTGGAAGAGAAATCCAAATTATTTATATTAGTATGACATTCGAATAAGCAGTTTCCACCTATAAAAATAAAAACACAAATAAAATAAAAAAAATTTAAATATTAATACATATGGGCGAGAATATCAAGTTAAAATACCGCGATTATTAAAAATTAGTTGATATAATAATAGCAATCAATACATATGCATAAAAATTTACATAAGCAGCCAGATTATATCTATATAAAAATTCATAAACAGTTCATAGCAATTCATAGTCGGTATTATCAAAATACTGAAATTGGAGATTTTCGCCCATATGAGTTAGCTTATAATTAGTAGAATAAAAAAACCCTGAATTAATTAGCCTCTTCTCCCACTTTTCTAAAGATTTAAATTCATTACTGTCAAAATAATTAAGTTTTTTCATAATATTATATATGATTGAGTATATATCATCTTGTATTACAAGAACATCCCATAACATTTGAACATCCTGAAACTGACCTTTAGTACCACTCGTTATTTGATCCTTAAGTTTGATTGCCCTAAATCGTAAAAGCTTATGTATACTGAAGGCATCGAGACCCTTAAGAGCACGCTTTCGAATAAAATCTCAGTTATTTTCAAAAGTGGCAGCATACATAAATCTGATAAATGGCCAGGTAATAGTTTGTATACTTATAATAATATTGCAAGGCCACAATGAATAAATTGATGGAAAGAGTAAGAGTGCTGACATTTATTACCTAACATCCATTTACTATAGGGGCTTACCTCCTGCCCTCAAATAAGATCTATAAATAGAATTTTGGCCAATCAAATTTAACTAAGATAAGATTTTTCTTGACCCCCACCCCCTAAATATTATCTAATAAATGCCAGCACCCTAATGTGAATAGAACTTATACAACCACATTTTTTGGTTTCTTTTTGTGCAATTCGTGATTTTTTATTCAGATCTTCCTCTGCTACACTTTCATAAGTTCTATAATAATAACAATATATCACTCTGTATATTGGTTTTTTTTTATCACTGCTCTATTGACAATTATGTCGAACATAGCTTAATTCTACCTTTTCAAAGTTTTTGATCCATGTTGCATATTCACTTACTGGAAGTAAAAAAGTCTTCACTTTTTCTGCTTCTAACATCTCCACTGGTGCCGATACATTATCATCTACCACTTCCTACATGTGGCCAACACCTTCTGTTGCATCTAAAATAAAATCAAGTATATTATCCACATTATTTTCATCTAAATCCATATCGATTTCTTGGACCTCCTCATCAATATTAAAAATTACATTAATATTAGGTAGTGCTGACATTGTGTACTGTTTTAGGAAATTATATATAACATTAATGACTAACTTTTGCATTAAATTTAGAAACAAAATTAACTACAAGAGAAGTATTAGTGTTTACAAATTCTAAATATCAGACAGATGGTCTTTATTGTATTTGCGAATTCTAATATTTGACAGATAGGCCTTTATTAAAAGTGCTTGCTTACGTGATACTGAGTGAAATAATTTACCATTATACAATATATCAACTGTTAAAAAAAATATGTATATTATCTTTATTATTGCAACAAACATATTTAAAAAATTGTAGAGAAGAAAGCGCTTGTCTAATAATATTTTTATTTAAGAGAATTATATTATGGCATAATCAAATGATAGTATAACATGACATCAAATTTAATGACATTCTAATGAGATCACGTTGATGCCACCTGTACAACAAAATTTACTTCGAATATTCACAATAAATTCATCAAAATTTGCTTATAAATAATATTTTTTGGATTTTAAGTATTACAACTGGGCTTACTAATTTCTTCTGCAAGTTACTATTGGTCGAATTCAAATCACATTTTTTATTAATTACTGGATAATAACATTCTTATTTATCTTTTAACTAAAATTTGAATACACTTATGTGTATGATCCTCCTTGTTAAATTATTTTATTGTTAATCAATATTTCTAATATCATTTTAACATGCTAAAATTTTATATCAACAATGTCTAACTAAACAAATAAATAGCCTTTTAAAGACATCTTCACTCTTTTAGAAATTTTTTCTTTTGTTCTTCAGATTTTTCTTTAGATTTTTCTTCAATTAAAGAACTATCTTTTACACTTATGAATGAATACTCAACTAGTACAAATAAGGCTATTACTAAAGTTCTGGATAAAGAATTGATGAACTATTGGAATTAATACAACCTATAGAACTGGATCGATATCTTACTATATATGAAAGAACAATTAAATCTATTAAGTTCTTTTGCTTAATTATAATAGATTGCTTGAAAGTTCGCTTTGGAAGCATATTAATATATAAGATAACTTAGGAATAATTGTTAAACTATATAAAAAAAAATCTAAGTGAAAGTTTAATAATTTATATAAAAAATATTTTAAATGTAAGTTTAATAATTTATATAAAAATAATTTAAGCGAAAGTTATAAGTTATATAAAAAATAATTTAAATAAAAGTTTAGTAAGTTATATAAAAAATAATTTAGCAAAAGTTTATTATGTTATATAAAAAAATAATTTAAGCGAAGGTTTAATAAGTTATATAAAAAATAATTTAAATAGAAGTTTAATAAGTTATATAAAAAATAATTTAGCAAAAGTTTATTATGTTATATAAAAAATAATTTAAATGAAGGTTTAGCAAGTTATATAAAAGTAAAGGCAAAAAAATTTTATTAATATGGATTCTGCAATTTGATGATTAATATGCACAATAACGTAATCGATTTTGGCCAATCAGTAATAGGAAGATCATCATCCAATCAGGTAATGGGTTAAATTAGTAAAATAATTTTGGTACTTATATAATCAAATCTGATTGGCTAATTTTGCATAATTGATTTTGATTGGTTAAAAATCTATATATGTTTTCTTGTTTTTATATTAAACACCAATTTTTTGAATTCATATAAACTTTAATCCTTTATAAATTCTTTAAAACAAAAAATAAAAAATTCCTCTAACAAAAATATAGTTTATCTAAAAATCTATCAATTTGTTAGAGGGTTTTATGATTTAGCTTGTTTTAAAGAAGTTATACACTTTAAAGATTTCTTAATAAATGTTGAATATTTTATGCTGTCCTGCACTGTAACAATTATATACACAATATAGTTTAATCATTTTCCATTTCCTCTAAGCTAAGTATATATATATATTTTAATTATACTTCTTTTTTTACTGTCTATATTAGTATTCCTATGAACCTGAAATGAACCGAACTTAGGTCAAGTTCAGGTTTGGTTCAGGTTCAGTATTGAACCTGAACCTGAACATTTTTTAAAACATGTTCAGGTGCAGGTTCAGTATTGAACTTTTAGAGCTGGTTCAGGTTCAGTTCAGGTTCAGTCTGGTGTTTTTATGAACTAGTGATTCTAGGTTTGGGTTCAGGTTTGGTCTGGTCCAGACCAGACTCAAATTCTAAATTTTATTAGGGGCATGCCATTTATTATATAATATTTTTTATTTAGTAGCCACCTCTACCAGGACCCTGGACAATTCTATAGTAGGTGGTAGAATAAAAAGTAAGTAGATTTTGGACCAAATTCACCTTAATTCTGGTCAAAATTAAAATTAATTTTTAATTTTGACCAGAATTTAGATGAGTTTGGCCCAAAAAATCTACCCACTTTTTACCCCCTCACCTACCTTAGAATTGTCCGGGGTCCTCCTCTACCCATGTATGGTGTGATCATTTTATTTAATTCTGATTGATTAACATAATATATAGACGTGATCACTACCTCTGGCAATGTATCTATGGTAAAAATTAGGCATGCCCCTTATTNTTCACCTTAATTCTGGTCAAAATTAAAATTAATTTTTAATTTTGACCAGAATTTAGATGAGTTTGGCCCAAAAAATCTACCCACTTTTTACCCCCTCACCTACCTTAGAATTGTCCGGGGTCCTCCTCTACCCATGTATGGTGTGATCATTTTATTTAATTCTGATTGATTAACATAATATATAGACGTGATCACTACCTCTGGCAATGTATCTATGGTAAAAATTAGGCATGCCCCTTATTAAAACTTTATCTAAACTCAAACTCAATCATAAGTTTGATCAGGTTAGTCCAAATTTTGCAAATTAGTTTGAGTCTAAATAAAAATATGTGTATTTTTTGATACTGAACAAGTTTACTTAGAGTGAGAAGTATAAATCAGTTAGTAAAATTTAAAGAATCATAGCATTTTGTATAATTTTATTAATAAAATTATACAAATTTCTATTATTCTCTAAATTTTATAATGTATTTTTTGGTGCTAAACAAGTATACTTAGATTAAGAAGTTATGATCAATTAGTAAAATTTAGAGAATCATAGCATTTTATTAATAAAATTATCTATGATTCTCTAAATTTTACTAATTGATCATAACTTCTTGAACTAAGTAAACTTTTTTGTTAAGCACTAAAAAATACATCAAATAGGCATATTTTCTTTTATTTTCCTTAAAATTTGCATCAAAGATGGTTAATTTTGAATTTTTTTGATGAAAATTCCAAAATTAAGCATCTTTTCTTCAAATTTTAAGAAAAGTAAAATAAAATATGCTGATTTGATGTATTTTTAGGTGCTTAACAAGATTAATTAGTGTAAGAAGTTATGATCAATTAGTAAAATTTAGTGAATCATAGAAATTTATATAATTTTATTAATAAAATTATACAAAATGCTATGATTCTTTAAATTTTACTAATTGATATTAATTTCTTGCACTAAGTAAACTTGTTAAGCACCAAAAATACACCAAACTGGTATATTTTATTTTACTTTTCTTAAAATTTGAAGAAAAGATGCTTAATTTTGGAAATTTTCATCAAAAATTCAAAATTAAGCATCTTTGACGCAAATTTTGAGTTAAATATACCGATGTGATGTATTTTTTTGGTGCTTAACAAGTTTACTTAGTGCAAGAAATTAAGTTCAATTAGTAAAATTTAGAGAATCATGGAAATTTGTATAATTTTATTAATAAAATTATACAAATTTCTATGATTCCCTAAATCTTACTAATTGATTCTAACTTTGTGATTTAGATAAACATGTGCATATATTATGAACCTGAATATGTCATGAACCTTGAACTGAACCTGAACTGAACTTTTTTTAAGTTCAAGTTCAGGTTCAGTTCAATAATTTTAGGTTCAGGTTCAGTTCGGTATTGAACTTTTAGAGCAGGTTCAGGTTCAGGTTCATTGAACCTGAACCTGAACCTCTATTGAACTGAACTGAACTTCGGAACCCTAGTCTATATACTTTACCAAGTATGCTATATACTTGTTTTACTATAATAGATATTATTTTTTAGATGTGATATTAGTATTACTATATATTATATTATCTATAAAGTCTATTGTCCATTGGTTTATTGAAATTTTTTTTCAATGGAGTTAATTTTTAGACCAATGGACTGGAGCTCCATTGGTGACAATAGACACATTTGCCAACCCTGCGTATATGTATTATAGTTCAGATAAAATAAACTGTGCTAAAGTATTTATATTGTGTAGCCTATTGAATAAATGTATAAAGTTTTATATTTGTATAACACACATAGTTTACAATTTATAAATCTATTGTTTGGCTTTATAATTTAAATGTAGTAGAAACTTAATAAACTTAGCCAATTACCAAATACCCTACCTTTGTTCTTATAAAAACTTTCTAGAAAAAGCGATTGAAATGATTAAAAAAGGTTTTCTACTAGAAAAACTCAAAATAAAGAAATTTTCTTATAAATAGATGTACTTTGAGTTTAACTTATTGGGTAAACAAATGGTAAAATTGCCAGGTTTTTAACTATAATCATATATCAAATTTCAATTGCCATATAAATATTTTGTATAACAATCATTTTAGAATCTATTTGATATGAGTTTCCTATATGCTATTATTCAATCAAATATTTAAATAAGTAACAAGTAAAGATAGTACACTTTACAAAATGCTAAAAGAGAAACAAAACAGTGATTTGCATCACATGATCAATAAAATTGTTATTCATATTTCTGTTCAAATTTGCAGATCATTTGACCATATTTGAAGTTGTTTTGTTCTAGATTTGGTCTGCAAATTTGACCAAAATTATAATGATTTGTTTTGACTAGGCATATTGTATAATTGATTGTAGTGCAGTTTAATTACAAAAAATAATATAATGAAAAGAGTTTGAACTGCTGAAAAGTACCTTGCTACTCAGCTACTTTATTTGTAATATTCTGTTACCCAAAGAAACCTATAATATACAATTCTGTCAAAATTGTAAATCATTTGACCAGAATTAAATTAGTTTTTATAATTCTGGCCAAATAATTTGCAAATTTGGCCAGAATTATGAACAAGATATTTCTCAACTGTTTTTAAAATACTGGCTAAAAAATTTTCAAAACATATAATATACGAATATTACTAATTATAACTAGCAGTGATCAATCACTAGAGTACTTATATCTTTAAAACATACTGGATTAGGTACTCTAAGTAAAAATGTTCAGAACAACCAGAAACCTTATGAAAATATATAAAAACAAAATCTCTATAACTTTAGGGGCAGGTGGTAATAATTGCTGCTAGTTATTTTTAGTAAAATTCTTAATTTATATACTCATTATTGTTATATTTATTATTATTGTTTACTTATATTAATAAAAGTTTAATTTAAAAATAAAACATATCATTACTTATATAAAGTCATATGATTTAAAAATTTTTGAGAGGCAGGTTGATTTTTCTATTCATTAAATGATACAGATATACTGATATAAATATTAAGCAATAATTATTTATTTATTAGCCAGAATATTAAGAATTTGGTATTAGCCATAATCTTTGACTAGTTAGTCAAACCACTCTGATTAGCTAATATCAGTTATAGTCATTAACCAGTCATAACTGGTTATGACTGAACTGTACACATTTCTACTTGCATTATTTCAAGCATAATTATGTGTATTATTTCAAAATAAAGGGTAATTTTTTAATTTGTACTCTCTTATTTATGCTAAAATTGAATAAATGCTCAGGAAATACTTTCATCTCAATTTGAAAAACAACTTTTGTTAGAGCTTGAAGGTATACTTAGTACCAAATCTAGTTAATTTAGAATTCCTATATGCACAAATTCAATATTACATATACTATTTTAAAGATTTTTGATTTTGAAATAATATTCACAAGTATTATTTTGTATTTATGCGATAAAGATTTTAATAATACCTTTTTATTTATTAAAATTCTTTAAAGAGAAACTTATTTATCACCAATAAAAAATATTAGCGGTCAGGATAAGGATATTATATATAAAAATGTACAATAATCTTTGTTGAATATTTTTACGATTTTTTAAAACACTTTATTGTTTTTTAATAATGTACTTATTTATAATGCATGTATTATATAATATACTGGAGGTGATGAAATAATAATTATTGATCACAACAAAGTTATTGTATAATATTGTTATGCAAAATAGAACAATATATATATATTTACTAGTATTTCAAATATTTAATAATTATGAATTAAGTAATTTATCTTTTGTTAAAGCTTATATTTATTTTTTTAATACTACAAGATTCTAATACATATTTTGCTTGCATAATTTTTTAGTAAATTATACTAGAAAATAGAATAATTATTCTTTTATAAAAAGCTATACAAAGTTGATTTTTTGTTTTGTTTATACACTAATCCAAAGTTCCAAAGTTAATTTTTGGTAGAAATCTAAACTTAAATTGATCAATTACCTTTTTTTGCTTTTTTATATTGGCCCTATTGGACAATTACAAGTGTTACCTACACCTGGGCTATCATGATCTAATCACCCTATTTTTGATCTCTATTCAAATAATTATCATTAATCTCTTTCCATTTTTTATATTCAGTATACATATATATTTTCTTATTACTTTATAGTTATTACTTTTTTCTAATTTATAACCCTATTCATACATATATATATATTTCTTTGTTACTGTATGTATAATCTATACTATAATACTGCACTGCTTGAATGTGTACCAGGTTTGTAATACAGATTTTCTGAATTACAAATTAGACTTTAAGATCAGGCACAATATAATATGATAAAGAAAATTAAAAATAAACATTTGGTTTGTTAGAAACAAGTATATAAAAACACTTTTAGTGCTCTAACAAAAGTTTCTATTGGGCAATTTTGCTATATTAAATATTTATCTAACACCAGATCCTAATTCTGACCCTAACCCTAGCATAAATAAACTTTAAAGAATTTTTTGCTATAAATAAATTTGGCACATATTTAATTAGTACTATAATATTTTGTAATATGTAATTATAGTGTTCAATTCACAAGCAATATTAATTATTAGTGTTGACTAAACTACTGGTCAACCAAAAATTTGCTGGTCAATGGTTAAAGGGCCTTTGGTCAAACTGGTCTGGTCAAATTGGTTAATAGTTAATTATTAATTAAATAATTTAATTATATAAATATAAGGGTTTTATAATTTACCGCCATGGCGATGTATCGCCACCCTTGATCAACCAATTAGAATGCAGGATCAGGTGTAATGTGAAATCGAAGCGATTACGATTTTTTTTCAAAAATCAGCTATAGCACGAAATTTTGCCTATGAAATCATCTCTCATGCTCTAACAAAAAAAATTCCTCTCGAAATTTTGGGTTGGCAATTTTTGCTAAATCGTTTTACTCTAACCCTATCCCTCACCCTCACCTTAACCCTAAACTAATGAATTAATTTAATTTATTGTTTTGATTTCACATTAAACCAGATCTTATAGGGTGTGATATATCGCATATGTGAAAAAATAAAAAATTTTAAATATAATATATATATATAAATATTAATAAATTTATCATATTTAACTCTTTCTAATAATCACACATACCAAATTTTCTAAAAATATTAACCTATAAAAAACTCTATAGTTAATATATCTATATACAACAAAACTTCACCAAGCTGCTATCAGATATAAAGTCCATTCACTAGATGTTCTGTGTCTGGAATAAAAATAAAAAAGATATGCAGACCTTTGAGTGAGGCACATTGGTCAGCTTTGGTACTATCAAGTGAAGATGTAGTAGAGAAAATCTTGAGCTTTGTCAAGTTCTATAGATATAAAAATAGAAGTAGAAGCTTGGTTAGATATGTTATTATATATAGCATAACTCCTAAAAACTCCTTTTGGTTTAGTACTTTTTCCTGTGCCCCTTCAGTTCTTTTGAAATTTCAACAAAAATGGGCATTTTAGTTTACTTCTCCAAAAGATTAGTAGTATTTACTTCTTCCAAATTGGAAATAAGTCTTCCAAATTAGAATCAGCATTACAAGTAAAGTTGTTACTGCATACAAAATAAACAAAAATGATATATCAGAGGTCAAAAGGATGACATAATGAAATTTCTTACAAAAACATCCTTTTAGGTATATAGATTATTTTTGCTTTTAATGTAAATATAGTAGTTGGTATAAAGTGTTTCTTTATACAATACTATATAATTTTTATAGTCTTGCATAGGCATTAATAGTGCAATAATATTATGATTTTTTTTTGCTAACTTTTATTTTTATATTTGTATTCAATTTGGTTTTCATTAAGTAGTAGTTGATTTTTTCTATTTTATACTCCTCTTTATATTTTTCTCTTTTAGTAGGCCTTATCTACTAGAGAAATTAGGAGAGAAAATTTTAAAAAGAAGGCAATCTTGATATATAAGCATTTACCATTAGTGATAGAAGAAAACAAATTCTCAGTAAATTGAGAATCTAAATTGAGGTAATAAATTTGCTAGATGGGTTGTACCCGAATATAAGTTAGGTAAGTTTTCTGTTAGAATAGAAAATAATATATATATAAATAAAGTTCATATAATAAAGTCTACAGATACAGAAAGCAGGATTGCTGAATTGAAAAAAAATAAATTTATTCATATTTATATTATAACTAACAACAAATTAATTGCTATAAAATAAATAATAATTATTTAATAAACTTAAATAGTTTATTTTTAAAATTTTAATTAATAATACTCTTTATATACAAACTAAAAGGTTTTAAGAATAGGGTGAATATAGATCGTTTTTAATAGTGATTACGTTGTGATCATATAAAATCAGTAAACAATATAGATTCAACCAATTGTAATTAATTAACTTTGTATAACTACAGAAAATTTGAGCCAACTATAGAAACCTTTATGATATATGGAAGTATAATTTTTTCAAATAATATATTTATTAAAATTTACTATTATAAAAAGAGTATTTTGTACTACATATTATAAAATTTTTGGCTAAATTAATAACAACTGTAAAAGTTTTATTTGTAGCACATTTTTATTTTCTATATAAATCTCATTGTACTACTAAAATTATATAATAAATGATCTATGTTCACCCTATTCTTAAATAAATAAATTATTAAATTGGCTAAATAGTTTAATTTAATTAGTTAATATAAATATATTATAAAGATATAAATTATTTAATTGCTAATCCGGATAAGATCGGCACTATTTTTATATTAGAATTTGGGGGAAATTACTATGTTTTTTACTATATGCTGAAATCTGACGTCGGTCCAATGAAAAGTATTTTTTTTATTAAGTTAACAGTTCGTGTCAATTAATTGAAAGTTGTAGAGCTCACTGAGACGCATCCAATGGTAGTTAGAGCATTCAATTCGACCCAGTGTACGCTGAGATATCGCCAAAAAACGATTGGCCAACTATATAAAATTCTATATAAACAAACTAGAAATTTTATATAGCTGACCAATCGTTTTTTAACGATATCTCAGCGTACACTGGGCGATTTGAATGATATAACCACCATTAGATGCGTCTCATTGTGCTCTACAACTTTCAATTAATTGACATGAACTGTTAACTTAATAAAAAAAATACTTTTAATTGGACCGACTTCAGATTTCTGCATATAATAAAAATTTATATTGTACTTATCCCCAAAATTTACTATTGTCCCAATATGGTAATAGTGCCGATCTTATCCGATCATCAATTAACCAATTTAATTAGTATTAAACTCTTGCACAAATACTAGTCAAATTGATCAAATAGGTCTGGTTAAGCTTAACTATTGACTAGTCCAATCCAATGCTATTATATTAATTCATGATTCTTATACCAAATATGAGCTGTATATATTACTATATATAGGGGTCATCTAAAGCCATTTTATCATATAATATAGAGCCAATAGAAATGTTTATTTTGATTAGCACGGATCAGCCTGAAGAGACAAAAATAGTGAAAGTTGCAAAAATACAAGAAACAACAGTCTAGGTGAATTAATAAAAAATGATAGGGGAACAATTTTACTATATAAAACATGCCATAACACTAACCCCAAACTAACCCTTACTCTAACTTTAATTAAAAAACCAAAATCACATGACTAGACACAGCTTTAGACATTCCCTATATATAGTAAAATTAAAGAAAATCAATTATTGTTTATCAAATTTCTGGAATCTAGTACTATCAAAGTAATAACAAATTTTTTTACGAAGTTAACCTTCCTTTTCTACTAAACAAAAGTTATAAAGCACATTTTTGTGATTCTAATAATGGCAAAATCATTAAAATTGGCTTAGTATATTACAAGATATTGTTAAAACACATTTTACAACCATATAAAGTTTCTATATAAACAATATTATTGTTTACATAAAAACTCTATATAGTTGCAAAATGTGTTTTAATGATATATTGAGATATACTTGGCCAATTTTAATGATTTTACTATTATTAAAATCATAAAAATTTGCTCTACAACTTTTATTTAGTAGAAAAAGAAAGTTAGCTTAGTAAAAAAATATATTATTGCTCTGACAGTGCCAGGTTCCAGAAATTTGATAAACAATAATTGATTTTTCCCATATATTACTATAGATTTTCACTGTTTGGTATACAAATTACGAATTAAGGATAGTGTGAATGTAAATCAATTTTCATATGATTTACATGATACTATAAGATTTTATATAGAAATTAAATATATGCCCTAATAAAACTTTTTAAAACTGTGACCAATTTTAACAAAAATTTGGTATTACGTAGAATGAGCCCTTATTTTCATAATTATGAAATTCTAAAACTCATAATATTTAAAAAAAATCTATCTTCATATATTGATAAAAAACTTAGATAGACCTAAATTTACTTAAGTAGCACAAGAAATTGCTAATTCTGATTGGTCAGATCACGTTGTTTACAATTCTGATTGGTCAATCATATGATTTCATATAATTACATGATTACTATTAAAAATAATCTACATTCACCCTACTCTTACTCATTATCAACAATCAAGCTTTTGTTTATTATTTGATAATCTGCTATTCTGATCAAGAGTTAGTATAATGTCTTAATCCAGAAAATAATATAAAAGAAAGTTTTATTAGTATTGGTAGCATCATAGTAATGAATAATATGCAGTGGACTTGTATAAAAATAAAGATGAAATAATTGAATAATTAGTGTCTTGTGCACATGATCACATTTGATTAATTAGAAATTATATAATCAGAATAAATATAATTATGCGCAGTCAATATTACACAATAGTATACCAAAGTAAAGTAACCAATAAAAAATAAAAATATGTAGTAATATAAGAGTCAAGTTGTATAACTAATTTATGATGTATATAAATAATATTAGCCAAAGAATAAAGTAGTTTTTAGCAGACTCTTTTTTTTATAAGTAAAATCAATCAATAAGAATATAATTTAATACTTGCCTTTGTATTGTTATTAAGATTAGTTGTAGCTAAGTTTCCAGTGCTCACTATTTGAGTTAGGCTGTTTTGTTGCAAAAGTTACAAATTAATTTACAATAGTAGTAATAAGGATTTGTAATAAGAAGATTAACAGATAAACATTAATCTAATAAATATATCTGAAAAATTCTAGTAGCTAAAATGTATAAAAGACTATTGTATAGTAGCTTACCATATTATTGTAAATACTTTTTAAAAATTTATAAATATATAAGATATTAAGCTAAAAATTAACTTATAAATTCTTTTGGTTCTTTGTTTAGATTTAGATGTATTCCTCCATTACTTTATTTTATTTTCTTTTTCTTTTATTTTTTTATTTTCTTTTTCTTTTATTTTTTTTTATATGTTTAATCAAGGATATATGGAGTGCTCCATATTAAAAGGGTCCATTTTTACATATATTTCATTTTGAGATAATTGAGTTTAACCATTTATTTTGATTTTTGGACTGATCTGGAATTAATTAAATTTCACGATTTTGATTGGTTAAAGACGGCAAGTGACTATCAGATAATCTTGTGACTGTTGGCTCTATGCAGCCTCAAGTAATTTTTCTTTTTGCATTATTTTGATTTTTTATTATGCAAATCGGCTTTTATTAATAATTGAAAAATCACAATCATGTCAAAATATATATGAATTTAATAAAAACTCATTTTTCAAAAAATTGCAAAAATGTGCCTTTTAATACAGAGCACTCCATATGTATTCCAAATATCAATCTAGGTAAAAGGAATTTCAAGAACATCCTGTTTTAATAGAGGTAGCTAAATGTACTAATTTTTTGTGAAATTAGAATGACAAGCACAGCTGTGCACCTTTAAGACAGCCAGGTAGGGTCAGACTTTAATATTTTATTGACTTTTGGGTAGTTGTTTTAGGATTAAATCTTGTATTTTTTCTTAATTCAAAATGAAATAAAAGTACTAGAGAACCTGTTAAAGAGAAAAAAAATTATAAATTCTTTAAATCAATACCTTTTAAATAAAAAAAAGTTTAAAAAATTTTATGCTACAGTTTTATAAAATAATTAAGTTTAAGTAAAATTTTAGATTTTTATATTTGACCAGTTTTCATTGTTGTTCAAAATTAATAATTATAGTAAAAATTAATTTTTTATTAGGAATTATTAATTTTGTACACCGTGCACAGCTATGCATACTATAAAAACAAATATAAATAATAATTAGAACAGCTATGTTTCTCATACTAACAAATACAAACAATAATTAGGAAAAATTTAAGGTAGTTATTATTTTTAAATATAGAAATGCAATTTTTAATTTAATAGTAATTTTATTGCTATGTATAGTAATTAACTAAAAATTTTTTGAAAAATTATAAAATGTTAAAAATATATGCAATTTGTATATTAAATAATTTTATTTAAAAAAGTTTATCAATAAAAATTTAAAGTTTATTTATTACTATAATTAGTAATTCTAGTTACTATAAAAACTATATTAAAATTTAAAAAACCAGTTAAATAAAAAATCTAAAATTTAAAGTGCCCTTTGAAATAGTAGAATCTAACACACTTAGTTATATAATCTCATTACCGAAATAAGTGAAGGCAAGAGAGTGAAAGACTGGGTTATTGTGAATACAAAAGAAGGCATGAAATAGGAAGAGAAGTAGAAAAAAATTATAAAAGACACCTGGTAATTGAGCATTGTCAAGCCAGAGAAAAAGTGCATAATAGTAGTTTAGTTATTAACATATATAAAGGATGCAAACTTAACCAGGTGAAAAAGAGTACAAGGAAAGCCTCTATCTGGTTAAAAAAGGATGAAGAAACAATATGTTGTATTTGATACAAAACTAGTTGAAATCAAATATTCAAATAACTATAACTGGCACCTTATCTTTCTACAAAGTTATTTCACAAAAGTTATACTGAACAGTAGGGAAAAACAAATATTGACATAGAAGCAAATGAGCAGCAACTTGAGAGCATCGCAGTTTATATACTAGAAAGAGAACTAATCAAAAGTTTGCTCGAAAACTCTAAAGCCAGAAGAGAACTCATCAAAATCACACAAGATCTGGCACTCTAAAATAAGTTTGATTCTACACTAATGGCTTACTACTAATGGTGAGGAGGATCCAGAAAAAAGAAGAATGGGCCTAGGTTGGATAGCTATAAAAAGTGAAAAGGGAAAAGCACCTAGGCAAAAAATTGTATAGTTCCAAGAAGCAATCAAAGATGGTCCTTTTCTACCAGAATGGAACTTGCAGCTATATGGTCAGCCTTGCTTGTGTCACTAATGAAAGCCTCAGTAACCATATGTACAGATAGTGCAGCGGCAATTCAGACAATTTAAACAGGCAAGACAAAAGAAAAAATAGTAAAATACTGAAAAAAAATTTATGTCTGCTGGAAAATATTGGGGCATCCATAAATAACGTTATACAAGAGAGGGGTTGGATGAACGATAATGTTTTTCTCAATAAGTAAAGGGGGTCAAAAAAATATAACGTAATTTTTTTAGAAAAAATTGGCTAAAAAGTGAACCAGTGGTCCAAATTTAATGTTTTGGTACTATTCGATTCGTCTCGATGAGAGGAGTCGAATGGTACCAATTTCATTTCATTTGGTTCACTGGATCAAATTTTATTTGCCAAATACTATTGGTTATTATGTTTTCATATAAAATTACTAAAAAATCAATAGTTTTTTGTGAATAACTATTGATCCAGTAATCCAAATGAAATGATTTTGGTATCTTTGGATGCGTCTCACTGAGACGAATCGAATGGTACCTAAATTATCCAAATCGGATCACTGTGTCACAATATATTCAAGTTTTTGTAAAATTTTATATATTAACATACGGATTTTGAAAAATTTTTTTATATAGTAGAGGGGGGTCCAGAGCTACTATGAGGGGGTACATAACGTTATTTATAGATGCCCCCTATCAACAGATTAATACAAATAAGAGCTAAAGCTAAGCAGGGTTGTGAATAGACAATAGACAAGCCAATAGACTCAATAGACAGTCTAATGGTCTAATGATGTCTAATCAGAGCCATTAGACAATAGACAAATAAAATATAGTTTAAAGTAATCTGATTGGTTAATTTCAAAAGTTACGATCTGACTAATATAAGTACTAAATTAGATAAATGGGCCAATAGACAAGTTAATTTATGAATAGACATATTGTCTAATTAAATTTTTATTTGAATAGACATTGTCTATTCTCAACCAAATTGAATAGACATTAGACAATTAGACCATTAAACAATTAGACCATTAGGCAATTAGACAATTGAATTTTTGATTAGACTATGTCTATTCACAACCCTGGCTAAGATTTAGGAAAGTGAAAGGACATAGCAGAATCCCTGAAAATGATAAAGCTGACAAATTAAAGAGCTTCCAAAAATCAGCTGATTTTTGTTTAATATGAGCCTACCCCTACCCACTCACACCTGATACCCCAATTAGTCAATAAGATTTTACGATTATTAAAAAGTTAATATAACATTTAATAGTAAATAGCTTTTGATATACTGGACCAAATTTGATGATTTAACTACCAAAATAATCCACTCAATGAGAGGATTCTAGTGAGCCCAAAATTGTTAAAATCCAATCACAGGTTCCTGTGATCAGAATAGATTTGTTTTACTATAAAAGTCTATAATTTATTAAATAATCATAATCTATTTATAGTAACACAAATTTATTACGATTTTAGGATCCTGTGATTGGATTTAACAATTTTAGGCTTGTTAGAATCCTCATTGGGTAGATCATTTTGGTAGTAAAATCATCGAAATCAGCCCAGTAGATCAGAAATTATTAACAATTAAAAATTAATTTTTAATTGTTAATAACTTCTGATTTACTGGGCCTATTTTGATAATTTTACTACCAAAATGATCCTTTCAATGAGAGAATTCTAACAAGCCCAAAATCGTTAAAATCCAA
>QKWP01000844.1:124228-197876 GCA_003550325.1 Gigaspora rosea
GTGCAATATAGCCCTTATTATATAAACTTTGATATACATAAAGTATCATAAATTTTAGAGAGCTAAACTCACTATAATAATAATTTTTATAAGAAAATTACTTAACAAATCTTTAGTTAATATGATTTTAAGCTTTAGTACTATGTCTTAAAATTTTATAGTAAAAAAATTTTGAATCTATAAATTTACTATAGTAAAAAAGAATATATATTATATTTACTTATTTATTCAAATATTTGAGAGATATTAATAGCTTATTTAAAACCTAAATATATAAGCTGAGCCAAGCCAATAACATCTCAAACAATATATAAAAAAAACTCAAATATTAATTTTTAAAAATATATGTATGAAGTTATAACCTTATTATTATGAATAACTTAGCTTTTGTTATATAGTTTTTTAAATAAATTATATTTTTCATTAATAATTTTTACATATATTAATTAAAAATAAAAATAAAAGAATAACTAAAAGTATAAAAGTATAAGTGTGAGAAAGATAATGAGAGAAAGAAAATAAGAGTGAGAAAGAGTGAGAAAGAGTAAGAAAGAGTAAGAAAGAGTGAAGAAGAGTGTGAGAGAGAAAAAAAGAGAAAGAGAGAGAAAGAGAGAAAAAGAGAAAAAGAGCGAGAAAAAAAGAAAGAAAGAAAGAAAAGAGAAAAAGAAAGAGAAAGAGAAAGAGAGAAAAAATTTTTTTCTAATTGAGAACATAAAAAAACTTTTGAGAACATTAAATTAAATAAACATGTTCTCATGAGAACATAAATTTCAAACCAGATTTCCAACAATAAGTACAACAGAGGAAAAAATCCAATGTAAGAAAAGAACTAATGTGGGGTCTGGTGACCAAATTAGTTATAAAGGCAGTAGAGGTTGCAACTGGCTATACAGGAAGACATTCAGATACATACAGGCCTATACATAAGGACGAAAGCATTTCGGGTTCTAAAACCCAAAATTAAAATTTGAAAACGAAATTGTTTTTGACCTATGTTACTTGAAAGACGAAATTATTTGATACTTTTTTTTAATAGACGAAATTATAAGGAACATATCTATATAAATTTTATTTGCTCTTCCTTTAAAAAATTTTAATTTTCTCTAATGAAGACGAAATAGGCCTTTTTCAAAAATCAATTTCGGTGGCATCACTATACAGGCCATAGTCAAATACTTCAAGAAACAGTTCTACAAGCATATTTGGAGCTTTCGCTATGAACTACTAGCAGATTGGGATAAGGTCAGAGGTATTATGAAAGAAGACAAAAGATACAAAAAGAGAAGAAGCAAAGAGCCAGAAGAAAAGATCACTCATGAAAATGATAATAAGAGACACTGCAAAAGAATAGAGACAGAAGGCAGTCATAATTAAAAACTCGCGAAAAAGAAAGAAAAATGAGATTGCAAAAACAAAAAAAAGTGTAGTTGAAAATTGGATAGTGTGTAAAAGAAACTAGCATGTCTTCTTTGCTCAAAGTTAGACAAATAAATTGTTAAGTAGAAAATCGCAGATAAAGGATATAAAATGATTGACATTTTATAATAAATCATAGCGAAATTTAACAGTAAATTTCTATAGTGTGCGAATAGGGCTTGCTTATATATAAAAGTATTTTTTTTATTAAGTAACGTTTTCTTGTTGCTTAATTAAAAGTTGTAGAGCTAATTTTTATGATTCCAATAATAGTAAAATCATTAAAATCAGTTTGATAGATCATAAGATACAAGTATTTTTCAATTGTTTACTATAGAGTTTTATTATCTTATGAATTAAAGTACATGGCAATCAACTTACTATATAAGGTAATGTCACATACCTGCTAATTTTTACTATGAAATTTGGTTCTTTCAGCTACAGACTACTAATTAAGCAAGGCATACAATAGCCAGTTGATGATCATTAGGAGCTAATCATAAAGATTACAAAATTTTTAGCAAGTTAAAAATCTGAAATAAAACAGTAAGTTGTTTTGGCAGGTCACATTGGGCATTAGCTTGGTGAGTCATTATTAGATAGAACAATAAACAGGTAGAATATACAACAGTATAATTTACTTTGTAGTTCAAATAATTAATAAAGACAGGGCTGCTTAAAATAAATAAAAAATCTAAATTTTACTTAAACTTAATTATTTTAAAAACTGTAGCATAAAATTTTTTGCACTTTTTTTTATTTAAAAGGTATAGAGGTTTAAGAATTTATAATTTAATTTTAACTTAATACCTTATCTGTATATATTTAGCTCTATATAAATTTTTAAAAAGTGTTTACAATAATATAATAGACTACTTACTATATTCATCTTGTTTGTATATTTTGTAGTTTCTATCTAAGTGATTCCTAACTTTATAAAAAAAATCTTTGAATAAATTTATTTTATATTATTTCTTGTATTACATTGTCCATTATTTTTATTTTTATTTTTTAAAACAAACCGGAGGTAGCGGACATTTTGCTCGGGTCAAACTCGCTTTTGAACCCAATCCAGTTTAATATTAAGGGTATAGCTCCTGCACCAAACTTTATTAATACTTAAGGTAGAGTGTATGTCGATCATTTTCAATTATGTATATTATGTATCACAGTATACAAAACTTACTACTATAGCTAAATAAAATGCATTTTGTTTATATCAAAAAAAATAGATTTACAGTATTTTCAATATCTGAATTTTCATTTTAATGTAAAAAATTTAATAGTTTATATTTAATTTTTTTAAAAAATATGTCAAGAAGTTAGCAATGGTTGCAACAGAAAATTTTTTTTGCGACAGGACAAAACAAGTTAAAACCAGTTTTTATAATAAACAAAAGATCTAAAATATTCGATCTCATATTAGTATTAGTAATTTTGTATTACTGATGATCATAACAATAAGTTTCATAATAGAAATGACATCATTACACTCTACCCTTAAGTAGATTAAAATATAATAGTGCCATAAGTATATATGATTATGGTATGATTCCCCGAAAGTTATTTTCCTGCCAGCTCATTTTTCTGATACTATATCCCTGACAGAATGTCTCACTTATAGCACTTTTGTTGACAGAATCTTTCTCACATACCATGTTTTCGACATCCCTTTTCTTTGACATCACATATTTTCGACAAGGCATTTATCTGATATGACATATTTCTAATTTGACTTTTCTCTGACACTAAGTTTTATCGAATAAACTTTTTCTAACAAGAACGATAAACTTAGTGATCATAACATCACATGAAATCATGCAATACGTCATTTGTTTACTAGCACTATCAACTCAGCCTAAATTATACTATCACCTAACCTTAATCTAACCTAACCCTAATTTAGGCTGAGTGCTTAATCATATGATGTGATGAACACAAATATATCACTCTACCAAATAATTATATTTCTAATCGGGGAAAGATCTTGTCAGAAAAGATGTCAGCAACATGTCATGTCAGAAAAATATTTTTTCTGAAATATGTCATATCAGTAAAATATTTTTTTGAAAATATGACCTATCAAGGAAACGGGTAGTCAAAACATGGTATGTCGAGGAAAGATTCTGTCAACAAAAAATGCTGTAGGTGAAACATTCTATCAGGGATATAGTGTCAGAAAAATGAGCTGGATAGGAGCTAACTTTTGAGGAATCAAGCAACAACCGTATATATATATTATATACAAGTATTGAGACTAGGACTTCAGGCTATAAACTTTTTATCTACTGTTAAAACCCACCAGAGCCTTCTATATTCCTATTTATATAGTTGACCTGAATTTGTACGTCTCTTTTCAACCAACAATTAATGTCCACATGTTTGCCACTTTGCCCACATTTTCTAATATCATTACTTTCAATTTGGTGTATATTGCCAGATAGGTGCTTTATGCTTCTATATTGGTGTATCTGAAATCTGGTATTCCAGAAAATTTCTTACTAGTGTACTTCTTGGGGTTCATATTTCAAGCTATGCAGCTGCCTCTACCTCATTGGGTAAGTATTTCAAGCCTGCATGCTGCTGCAACTAGCCAGTTTCCTGCGACTTGATGACCCAGGATTTAACATTCCGAATTTGGAAATATGTGAATGACTATACTTTATGCTATGGTGGCGAGGTTTCTGGAAATGTTTTGCAAATGCTTCTAGTGCTGAATATAGTTGGATAGCATCATGAGGTTAGAGAGAACCCAGTTTACCACTGCATGCACTTATACCAGCATATATCTGTATTGGTGGTCCCAGATTCTTTAACATCTGAAAACTCTCCATTGGGTTTTGACACATACATGCCTTCATGCTTCACTTCTCATTGGCCAATTAGTTTCGTCTGCCCTTGTGAAGTTCACTAAACTCTAGTACCCAGTTAGTAACTCTTTTGATCCTTTTCCCTAGTTGGCCTGGAAGTTGTTCATTATTTTTATTACTAATTATATTTATACTTTATACATATTTGTTCATTAACTTATTATATTTACATTATATTTGGCACTTGTTAAATGTTTATATATATGATTCTATCTCTTTATAGATATTTGATCATATATATTGGTTTACTATCCTGATTTATTCTAATACTTGTATTATTTGATACTTTTCTAAACCAAATTTAATATAAAAAATTAGAAATTTTATTAGATAAGCTGGATAAATAACAGAAAAATAAATAGTAAAAAAATAAAACAATTGGTAAAAATGGTACAAAAAAAAGCTTTTAAAAAATGAGTTAGTAGGTAATACAAATAAAAATAAACTTTGATGGTCTAATTATAAATAAACTATTTTAAAATGTAATATAACATAGTTATTATTTTAGGGCATATACCAAATTTGAATATTGACAATTATATCTTGATTAGAAATAATTAGCAATCAGATAATTTTAGATTTTTTCTAGGACAATGTCATTATAAATTTAAAAAAATCTGATTCTGGTTTTCAAATATATAACTTAATAACGTAGCTTTTTATTGTTACAAAATATTTCTTAATTTATATACTTTAAAGTATTTAGTTATTGTAGAGATAAAAATTAAAATCTGAATTTACAAGTTTAAAATAGAACTTAGAATATATTTTAGAATTTATTCTAATTAGTAGTTTAGAGTTCAGGTTTTTATTTATTAATTCGCATATAAATAAATATAAAAACTATTTAGCAGTTGTTGTATTAAGGTATAAAGATTTATTGCTATATATTATTTATTTTGTTTGCTTATTTTACAATAGTTATTTATTAATAATTCTTTTAACTTATTGGTGCACTTGCTTTGGGACACTATAAGCAACTAGATATTTGAGTTCATAGTTATTTATCATTATATAAGTGCTGCTAAAAAAAAATAAGCTATCAGGTTTTCAAGTTATCATATATTAATTTAGTTTTTTAAAAGCTAAAGCTAGTAAATAATAAATAATAAACTTGAAAGCTCAAATTCTTATTTTTTATTAGCAACTCTTATATATTATTAGATTAAGTATAAAAATTATTTATTAATAAGATTATTTAAAATATAGTTTATTAATAATGATACTTATATTAGCAAATACACATACTCTGGTTATACTAACATTTATTGATATATCCAGATATTAGTATAACAAGCATCTTTTTCTATACAAACCTTATAATAATATTATATAAAATATCAGTTTAGCAGGCAATTTATTAATTTTTAATTGCAAATATCTATAAGAATAAAATTTAGCATGCAATTTATGATCATGCTTTACAAGTCATAGTTGGCTAACTAAGTTTTAAATATAGTTTGTTGTGCTTAAAAACAATTTATAAAAAATAACAAGAAAAACTATTTAAAAGTTTGTACAATCATAGAACTAAGCAACTCTTTTCAACAATTACTTATACCAAAATTATCACAAAACAAAATCTGCTAGAGTAAGAAAAAGAAGCACAACAAAGCGATAGTTTTTATGAAGATTAACCAAGGTGGTTTATCCGCTTTTTTCCTCGGAGACTCTCTCATATATTTGGCATGCAAACCAAAAGCATTAGTATGCAAAATAACTGGCAAGAGGTAGTGCCTTTGCATACAAAATTTTGGAAGAAGTCTTTTATCAACAAAGTTTTTTGTTTGTAGCTTACAAAGAGAACAGCAAAGAAGCATTCCAACATACTCGTTAGAAGATTTAAAGGTCATGAACCAAATACCTACTACTATATTCTCACTTTTTCTAAAGTTTTTAGAGAATATTTTCACTAACAAAAAGTAGAAAATTTGGTGTACTCCTTTTAAAAGGTTTTCATTATTTACCAATACCAAATTAGAAACAAGAATTACGAGGAATTCACGTGCTGCTTACATATAGAATAGGGACTAACATTGATCAATTGAAGAATATTCTAGAAAATTCTTGCAAGGTTAACTCTACCCTGAATGTGATTTTACATATAATATGGACTAAATTTAGAGTAAAGCTAAATTTAAGAATATTATATAATTTTTAAATGTATTTTCTGTCAGTTTCATTTTATTTTCTCTATTTGTTTTTCTTTTTTTTCTTTTTCTTATACCAGAATAGACTTCTTTTCTTCTGTTTTTTCTTTTTTGTATCAGTTTTTTCTTTTTTGATAATTTTCGTCTTCTTGGTAGTTTGTTTTTTACTTTTTACCTTTTTCATTTTGCCCTTTATAAAGAAGAAAAATTTTAAAGAAAGGAGTATTACCCTGACATGGCATTAACAACAGGTTAGTGATGTTGAAATTCAAGTCTCAAGTGAGTTTGGGACTCTAGTGGAAATAGATATGTTATATAGCAGGTCACACCTAGGTACTTTGGTATCGAGTGAGTCATTATTTGATTAAAAATGTATTACATACTATTTAAACAGCAGTTATTGCTTTAGTTACTATATATTTTCTAATAAATAAGATCAGGATCGTCAAATATAAAAATAAAGTTTGTACAATAAATATAAGGCCAGACCAAGTTGATTATGTATTTTATATAACTTTCCTTTCTGCTCTAGAAAGAGAGGAAAGAAGGGAGTGCTTCATGTAGTAAAATTTTAAAAAATTTTTTTTCAAAAAAAACTTTTTGAATTGTTCTGTAACAATTTAAAAATTTTTTAAAATGTTTTATAACCCTATATATATTTATCAAATTTTTTTTTTTACTATAAGAAAGAAAGGAGCTTTGAATAATATAAAATACATAATTAACTTGGTCTGGCCTAGGTAGACTATATATCAATAGATACATTAAGGCATTTGAGATTATTCAGTTTGGCCATAGCCTGCATCACTAGTTCCAACTAAATATAATCCTTTTTGTATTACATCTATTTTAAAATAGTATAAATGCTCATTAATAAATTATACTATGTCTTTTATGTACTTAAATTGATTGCCAAAGACATAGCTATGCTGCCAAAAAAATTCAAATAAAGATTCACATGAAACCTAATAGAATCTAGTAATCTATACTATGAAGAAGGGCTAGAAAATACTTTTTATCTATTTATATATTATATACGCATGCATGTGTGATAAATACAAATATCATGCATAATTGATATATATATATGTATATAGATATGATAAACATTTTTTGTAGGAAAAAATTTCGCATATATAATATTTGTACAGAGTACTGTACATAGGTATAGTCACAAATACAATAACAAGTGATAATAAAACATAAATAAAAGAATTTATATTAAATTGATATTAGTGCGAATTAGCCTATAAGTAACAAAGTATTGCAAATTTGATCAAATAATTATAAAATAAACATTACGTACATATGTACTGTACATACATATCATAATATATATATATTAAACACAATAAAATGTGAAATTCTGTACTTGAAAACATTTTGATATGCATCTCACAGTACTACAGTTGGCCCTCTCAGAACTAGTATACATGGTGGATGGGTTTAGTATCGGTTATAAGAAATAATCAGATTTGCCAATATCATGTGAAATGCGGATGTGCATCGACCAATCAAATTGCCTTATTATTTTAATTTCTGGATCTAATTAGAGCGGAAAATACAATTACTTGTAATCTTGAAGATTTGGGAACCATTTAAATACTGAACAAAAAAATTCTAAAACCCATCTATATAAATTTTATGCGGTTTGATTGGATAATATCAAGTGACTCTATACTAGTAATACCACTGAAATTGATTTTTGAAAAAGGCTTATTTTGTCTTCATTAGAGAAAATTAAAATTTTTTATAAGAAAGAGCAAATAAAATTTATATAGATATGTTCTTTATAATTTCGTCTATTCAAAAAAAGTATCAAATAATTTCGTCTTTCAAGTAAAATAGGTCAAAAACAATTTTATCTTCAAATTTTAATTTCAGGTTTTTAGAACTGGAAATGCTTTTGTCCTCATGTATACTCTATACAAAATCAGAAATTTATAAATAAAGGCTATCAGATATCAGAAATAGCAAAATATTGGTTATTACTTATAGAACAAGTATGGTAGATTGATTTATTGTTTGTCAATTTCTCAACTACAAATTACTATATATTAAACCTTTATTATAAAATCTTCTATTTACTATACTTGAGTACAAATTATGAAATCTATACAAATAAACAATATTTTGAGCAAAATTATACATGTTTGTTTAATTATATATATCAGTCATATGATATGTTACATGTAAATTTCATATATATGAAATTTTAAAAAATTATATATAAAATTACTATAAACTTTGAAGCAATGATGTTTTTCAACCTACATATTAACTTAAAATTAAATTTCGCGCTTATATAGAGCAAAAGAAGGTGAATAAAAAAACCTTTCCTGCCAAGCCACAATACTGATATTTTTGCACAAAATGAAAATGTAACTTTGCTAAAAACAAATATTTTCTAATTTTAAAATAATAAGTACATGTAAAATCATGCTCTAAACAACTTTACTTATGCGACCAAAGTAGGTTACCTTGTAAGAAAAATGGGTTGTCTATATAAAAACGTTAAAATTATTGATTTTGCAATATAAACCTTTTTTTCATTAGGTAACCTACTTTGGGCGCTTAAGCAAAGTTGTTCAGCACATAATTTTACTCATATCTGAAATTAAAATGCGTTTTTTGGTTTTTGGCCATTTATTAAATAAAAAATAGGGTCAAAGTTAGAAAAAAATTTTTTTAAAAAATTTTTTTAAAAAAAAAAATTTTCTAACTTTGACCCCATTTTTCACCTAATAAATGGCCATAAAAACGCATTTTTGCTTTAAAAACAAGTAAAATTATGTGCTGAACAACTTTGCTTAAGCGCCCAAAGTAGGTTACCTAATTAAAAAAAATGGTTTATATTTAAAACTCAAAAAATTTTACTTTAGCACATAGGTAACCATTTTTCTTACAAGGTAACCTACTTTGGTCGCATAAGTAAAGTTGTTCAAGGCATGATTTTACATGTACTCATCATTTTAAAATTAGAAAATATTTGTTTTTGGCGAAGTTACATTTTTGTTTTGTGCAAAAATAGCAAAATTGTGGCTTGGCAGGAAGGTTTTTTATTTACCTCCTTTTGTTCTATATAATCGCGAAATTTTAATTTTAAGTTAATATGTAAGTTGAAAAACATCATTGCTTCAAAGTTTATAGTAATTTTATATATAATTTTTTCAAATTTCATATATATAAAATTTACATCTAATATTGTGTGACAAATTGGATGACTAATATAGTCAACTCTGAATATACTAAACTGCAAAGTCTGGACTTTTTGTTCAGTATAAAGTAAGTTTGTTATATAATTCATTCACTCTATACTGAACTGTTCAGTATAAAAGCTAGCCAATAGAATTTCTCACAAATCTAAATTATATTAAAATATTTTAGAATTTTACTTGTTTGTCTATTATTTTTTTAAAAATTTTTGGAATCTATTACTTTGTATACATGCAATATCTGTAAAGTTATATAATAGTTCACAATATTGAAATATGTATACAGTCAACTCTTTCTAATCTGAACTACTAGGACTACTTTTATTTACTATGTAAAAATTTGGAAAAGTTCAGTTTTCAAATAGTTATATATGGCTTATCTAAACTTTATAATAAAATTTACAAATGTTATAGGAGATTTTGTTTAGTTTAAAGAAAGTTTAATAGTATTCAGTTTAGAGAAGTTTGGATTAGAGAGAGGTGACTATTTATAGTCATAGGCTGGTAAAGGTAAGTTCAGATTGTTTTGACTACTTTGCATATTACTATTTATTAGATCTTATAAAAGCAGACCTGTAATTTTAGGTCTTATTTGCCTTTTTCAGATAGTTCAGTGTGAAAGATTAATAGAAATGATTAAAACTTTAAGCTTTATTCTATTTACTAGTTTATTGTTTAATAAGAAGTGAATATGCAAAATCCTATAGTAACTTGAATAGGAAAAAAATACAAGAGCCAATCAAATTCATAGTTTTTGTGATGATTATTCTAAAATCTGATTGTTTAATTTGGTATATGTTCTAACTGTATTATTATTATCTAAATTTTATAATTTAATATAACTTAGTATTGTAAGCTAGTTCTACTATTGTGATTAAAAAATGTAAAATATAACTTTATATAGCTTTTTTAAAACCTATGAATCTAAAAATATATTTCTATTAAAAAAGTTTTACAACAAAATTTTTATATTAAATAATAATAATAATTCTAACTTAACCTTAATTATATATATTAAATGTCACTTCACAATTCATGTCAATTTTAAAATGATGCATGTCAATTTGAAATTCCAGTTACGTAATTCATACAACAATAATCGCCCAATCAAAATTTAAACCTGAAGTAGGTTCAATTTAAAAAATATATTCAACAAACGTAAAAGTTTAAAATTCAAATAATAAAATTTTCACCAAACTTGCTAAAAATTTTACTGTTTATGTATTTGTCTTCCAAATAAGGTTACTTAATCGATTTTGATCGATATGCATAGTAAAATTTGGACTTTACTATGTAGCAACTACTTGTAATCATTAAACAACCTCTTTGGTTTTTTAGCGATTACAAATAGTTGCTACATAGTAAAGTTCAAATTGTATTATACAAATCGATTAAAATTGATTAAGCAACCTTATTAAAAGAACAAATTACATATATAGTAAAATTTTTAGTGAGATTGTTGAACATTTTATTATTTGATTTAACTTTTACATTCGCCAAATATATTTTTTTTAAAAAAATTTTTAATTTTTTTATTGAATGTAAAAGTTAAAAGTCAAATAATAAAATGTTCACCAATCTTGCTAAAAATTTTATTGTACGTGTATTTGTTCTTCCAAATAAGATTACTTAATCAATTTTAATCGATTTGCATAATAGAATTTGGACTTTACTATGTAGCGACTATTGTCAATCTTGGGTAGCTTATTTTGTAGTTTAATTTGAGCTTACTTCAGATTCAAATTTTGATTGAGCGATTATTGTTGTACAGATCATGTGACTGGGATTTTGTATAACCTAGCTATTGGTCAAAGTGCAAGAACCCAAAAGTCATGTGATCTCTGTTTGTATTACATTGTACATGACTGGGTCGGAAGGGTCAGAGCCGGGATGAAAATATTAATTATTATTTAACATATGTTAATTTGCAATTTTAAATCGACATGTGTTATTTTAAAATTGACATGAATTGTGAAGTGATATATAATATACATTGGTATTCAAATTTAATTGCATATCAGTCACACGATATATCACAACAAATTTTTTATATATAAAATATAAAAAAAAAATATAAAATTACTATAAGCTTTGAATCTTTGATGTTTCTTCCTTTATATATTAACTTAAAATCAAATTTTTCAAGAATATAGAACAAGAAAAGAAGAAAAAATTGAGCTTAAAAATTAAATTAAAGTTTTATTTATTTTGCACAAAATAAAAATGTAACTTTGCCAAAAACAAATATTTAATGATTATAAAATAATAAATATGTGTAAAATCATGCTCTGAACTTAGGCAACAGAAGTAGGTTACCTTGTAAGAACAATGAGTTACCTATGTACTAAAATTAAATTTTTTGGGGGTTCAATATAAAACCCCTTTTTTATCTAGATAAACTACTTTTGGCGCTTCAGCAAAGTAGGTCCCCAAAATATACATAGATAGATCAGGTAAGAGTTTGCTTATTTTTGAGGTTTTTATACAGATCTTTTCTATTTATAGTAATTTTTTTTGCTTATTTTTGAAGTTTTTTGCAGATCTTTTTTTTAGTAACTCTATAATTAACCTGACCTATCTATGTATATTTCGGGGTCCTAGCAAAGTTGTTCAGCATACAATTTTACTTTTATTTATTATCAAAACATGTTTTCTTAGCTATTTACTAGGTGAAAAATAGGGTTGAAGCTAGAAAAAAAATTTTTTTAGAAAATTTTTTTTTTAACTTTGATACCATTTTTCATCTAGTAAATGGCCAAGAAAATGCATTTGAACTCAAATAATTGCATGCTGAACACTTTAATTAAGTGCTCAAAGTAGGTTATCTTGATAAACAAGGGAGTTTATATTGAAACCCCAAAAATTTAACTTTAGTACATAGGTAACCTATTTTTCTTACAAGGTAATCTACTTCAATCGCCTAAATAAAGTTGTTCAGAGCATGATTTTACATATAATTATTGTTTTAAAACTGTTAAATATTTATTTTTGGCCAAGTTACATTTTTATTTTGTGCAAAATCAGCAAAATTTTAATTTAATTTTTAATTAGTAATTCATGAGAGGTAGGAAGAATTATTATAGTAATACTATATATAAATGAGGGAATATTAAATATAATAAAACAATTAATACCTATAATCTAGAGCCAGAATTAAAATTCTCAATTTCTGTCAAGTTAACACCTTTTGTATTGCTAACAAAATTGTAAAGGCAAGTTTTCTCTTTCTAAAAGTGGTAAAATCGCCCAAATTGGCCTAATATATCAAGAGATATTCTCATTTTTGTTTTTATAGTATATGAAATTTTTTTTGTAGATCTGCAAAAAAAATTTCATATAGTCACAAAGACAAAAATCAGAATACCTCTTGATATATTAGACCAATTTTGATGATTTTAACACCATTAGAAATAGAAAACTTGCCTCTACATTTTTGTTAGCAATACAAAAGATATTAACTCAACAGGAATTGAAAAATTTTAATTTTAGCTCCAGATTATACGTACTAATTGTTTTAATTATTTAATATTCCCATTTCTATATATAGAAATTCTGTACATCTTTCACGAAACACAAATTAAGCTTAATTTTTTTCTTCTCCCTTTGTTCTATATTCCCAAAAAATTTAATTTTAAGTTAATATGTAGGGAAAAAATATCATAAATTCAAAGCTTATAGTAATTTTATATGTTTTTTTTATGAATTTATATATAACAAAAAACTCAGTTATATATAGTGTAACTAAGTCAGTTAACTGATATGGAAACAACTATCATGGTATTAGAATAATATGTTCACTATTAGTACTTGTATTGGATAAATTAGATTCAAATTTAGAAAGATATTTTAGAATAGAAATATATGCCCAAATATAATCAATAGTGCTTTGGTAACTGTTACTTTGCCAAGTTGATAAGAATAATTGTATATGTTCTGCAAGATTATACATATTATTAAACTGAAGGAATTAGAGTATTTGTATTTAATTGCTAATAATATATTGTTTTGGGATGCATTTAAGTCTCTTATAATAATTGGTTAGATATTATTGTTAAGAGTAGAGTTGCACCCCAAACTTCTTTTTTGTAGTATGATATTACTATATAGTTCAGGTTTGGAATTCAGAATTTTTTCTTAATTTGGGTCATAACAAAACCCAATTATATATTTAAAAAATGCTAGAAAAACTATTTGAATTTAGTATAATTTAAATTAGCCCTTTATACATATTAGCTCTTGTTGCCAAATTCATAATCTATTAATGAATGTACAGTACAGAGTAAGATAAGTGACACCTATTTTATTAGTTAGTAATAATTTAATCTGGTTTCATCAGATTTAGATTATGCAAAAGTAATATTCAGATTTAATCTATTTAATCTAAATAGCCCTTAATAAAGAATAGGATAAGTACCGTTAATATATATTAACTCTCAAAATAATTTATATCATAATAAAACTATTATTAATTTTAATTTATCAACAAAACTTTAAATCTTTGTTATAACAACTGATTTTTCAAACCATATCAAATACGTATTCACATTATATTTTTACAATACTTTTTATTATTTTTATAGTTTCTATTAAATACGTAGTACTGGAAACCAAAAGTTACTGTCTAGTTTACTATAAAAAACTCATCTAAAAAACTATGAGTATTGCGATAATACACATATTAATTTAAGTTATTTTAGTTTGTGATATCTATTATAATTTACTGTAAAAAATTCATTTAAAAAACTTATGAAATATTGTAGTAACACAGTACTGCAGTTTGTAGTTAATATTATGTTGGTTTGTATTAATATTATCATTGAATTTATTGCATATAAATAATTTATTTAAAAAACTTATTGCGTGAAGTTATATTTGTTTGTATTGGCATTATTATTGATAACTTGTAATTTATTATTAAAAATAATTTATAGACTTTTGTGGTAATACATATTATGTAGTTAATGCTAACTTGTATTGGTATTACTAGTATTGAAAATCTTATGTTCTCATGTTCTCATGAGAACATTCCATTTAATTTGAGAACATTTATGAAATTTAAGATATTCTCTATTAAATTTTTTTTGAGAATATTAAGTTTGAAAAATATGTTCTCTATGTAAATATATTGTAATAAAAAATTATTTTATAAATATAGCAGTTTAAAATAATTATGGGTTTCTAAATGTATCTATAGTGTTTTATACCATGTTATACAAAACTATCAAAATAGCTAATTAAAATTTAAGATCAGGGGCATCCATAAATAACATTATGTACCCCCTCATAGTAGCGCTTAACCCCCTACTATAAAAAAAATTTTTCAAAATCCATATATTTATATATAAAATTTTACAAAACTTGAATATATTGTGAAACAGTAATCCAATTTGGATGATTTAAGTACCATTTGATTCAGCTCAGTAAGACGAATTCAATGATACCAAATCATTTCATTTGGATTACTGGATCAATAGTTATTTACAAAAAACTATAGATTTTATAGTAATTTTATAAGAAAACATAATAAGAGAGCTTCCAGAAATCAGCTGATATTTGTTTACTATGAGCCTACCCCACCTACCCACATCTGATACCCCAATTAGCCAATCAGATTTTATGATTATTAAAAAGTTAAATATAATATTTAATAGTAAATAACTTTTGATCTACTGAACCAAATTTGATGATTCAACTACCAAAATGATCTTCTCAACGAGAGGATTCTAGTGAGCTCAAAATTGTTAAAATCCAATTACAGGATCCTGTAATCAAAATAGATTTGTATTACTATAAAAGATCTATAATTTATTAAATAATTATAACCCATTTATAGTAACACAAATTTATTTTGATCTTAGGATTCTGTAATTGAATTTTAACAATTTTGGGCTTGTTAGAATCCTCTCATTGAGAGGATTCTAACAAGTCTAAAATTGTTAAAATACAATAACAGGATCCTAAGATCGAAATAAATTTGTGTTACAGTACTATAAATGAGTTATAATTATTTAATAAATTATAGAACTTTTATAGTGATACAAATCTATTCTGATCACAGAATCCTGTGATTGGATTTAACAAATTTGGGCTTGCTAGAATACTCTCATTGAGAGGATCATTTTGGTAGTAAAATCATCAAAATCGGCCCAGTAGATCAGAAGTTATTAACAATTAAAATTTAATATTTAATTGTTAATAACTTCTGATCTACTAGTCTGATTTCGATGATTTTACTACCAAAATAATCCTCTCAATGAGAGGATTCTAACAAGTCTAAAATTGTTAAAATACAATAACAGGATCCTAAGATCGAAATAAATTTGTGTTACAGTACTATAAATGAGTTATAATTATTTAATAAATTATAGAACTTTTATAGTGATACAAATCTATTCTGATCACAGAATCCTGTGATTGGATTTAACAAATTTGGGCTTGCTAGAATTCTCTCATTGAGAAGATCATTTTGGTAGTTGAATCATCAAATTTGGTCTAGTAAATCAAAAGTTATTAATTATTAATAAATCTATAATTTGGTCAAAAATAATTTTGCACTTTGGCCGGAATTATAAATTTTGGCTGGAATTACACCTGATACTTTAGCTAACCCACCCACCCACCCAGAAATCAGCTGATTTCTGGAAGCTCTCTAACTAATAGTATTTGGCCAATAACTTTTAATTCAGTGATCCAAATGAAATGAAATTGGTATCATTCGACTCCTCACTGAGACGAATCGAATGGGACCACTAGTTCAATTTTTAGATAATTTTTTCTAAAAAAATTGTGTTATATTTTTTTGACCCCTCCTACTTAAGAGAAAAATGTTATATTTTGTCAGACCCTCTCCCCCACCTCTTGTATAACATTATTTCTGGATGCCTCCTCAGGTGTAACATAAAATTTTGTTTTTTTGTTTATTTTTTAAAAAGTATTCATATCTTAATTTTGCTTATGAAACCACCTTTGAGACTCTAATAAAAAAATTCCTTGCTAAATTTTGTATATACTAATGCTCCAATAAATCCCAGGCCTCACTCTAACCCTAAAGTAATTAAATTTTATTTTTTGTTTATCAAAATTTATTTTTTTGTTTTTGTTATATAAATTTGCAAATCTAATTTACCTATAGTGTAAAAAAAAATTAGTGCACTATAAGGTTTTATAATATTATAAATATATGTGCACAAATTTAAAATATGTGCACTATAAAATTAATTATATTTATTAGTAAAATAAACTGTTACCTAATTTTTCAATTTATTTTCTCATAGTCATCATCTAATTACTGATTTTAATTACTGTTATATCTATATAGAATAAGACCCGATTCAGAAAATTTCTGTGTTATCGATTTTGGTCCATCTGCCATTACATAACAATAATATTTACACAATAGTAACAAGAGGAAAGCCCGTAAATCATTTTCCAAATTCGCATTTACTGTTTAATTATTTAATATCTACCGCCTCCTTAATAGAGCTTGGAACCGGATATTTTTTTATCCATATAGATGTATTCTTTTTATAAAATTAATATCTGAATAATTACCGGTTTTTAATTTATGAATAACCGGATAATCGAACAGATAACCGGATAACCTTGCGGATTACTAAATAACCTTACAGATAACCTGAAACCTATTAAATAACCAGGTATCCTAAGAATACCACGAGTAATCGCGAGCATGTTTTGCATTGATATTCATTGCGTATTGAAATTTGAACAGGTTTTGTACACGTACATACGTACAGTACAAACCTAATAAGTATAGCACATACGTACTGTATGTACATACATACTAACTGCTAAGGCTTTGCAAGAGCTGGCATGTGAATTATTAAATCATAGTATCTAACTTATATCACATTCGGCACTATGTTTGATAGAGCACATGCTAGCACCTAGTACATACGTACGCTATATACATTTTCGCTATACCCTAATTTTAATTCTCTATTTTTTTTATTTTTTTTAAAAATATTTTAACATTTTTTTTAATCTTTTTTTACAGTATTTATTTTTTTTTAATTTTTTTAATGTTTTTACCTTTTTATTAATCTTTTTTTGTTAAATTTTAATTTATTTCTAATAGTTCGCTTTCTTTACTTTATTTATTTATTTATTTATTTATTTATTGTTTTTTGTTTATTCTTTTATTTATTTATGGTTCTCTTTGTGTTCTTACCGACAAGTGGGTAATAATGGGTAGATAGGCGGGCTAATAGATATTTGGATGCTTTTACGGGTAGAAAGGTGGAATGAATAGATGTTTTCAGAGTAAGTTTCATGGGTGCTTTTCACTTATTAAATCATTGTTTGCTTTATCCTCAACTTTTATTAATTTTATCTTTTGGGCATGCACATATATGCAATGGTGGGAATAAAAGTAAATTCCAGTTATTCTTTACTATGGGAATAACCAGAAATTTACTTTTTATTCCCACCATTGCTTCCATTATTCGTTTTTCTATTTAAAATTTTAATGGATATCCGGATCGCATCTATCAAATGCCATGGTCCAATATACTGCTTTAATTTATATCTGGATATCTGCAATTACCCACAGATGTTACAAACATTAACGAATACTTAAGGATACCCACGGATATCTGCAGATACCTGCCGGATTATCCATTTTAAAACTAATGGATAAAGGTTATTACCCGTAAGCCATTTATGGTATCCAGATATGTGCTAACTATACAGATATCTGGATAAGCGGATAACGGTTCCGACCTCTACTCCTTAAGTATGTACAAATATATAATACTTGCAGGTGCATACAATCATTGTGTTTCACATCAAAGCATAACAATTATTGCACGGGTCTTGTGACAACCCATGCTTTTTTCATTTACTTATTTGCACAGAATTGTTACGTCAGACACCGTGCAATATGGGTATGTTGAATAACCTGTTATACACACAGGTTCATATTTAAATCCATGCCTTCGGCACGGAGACAGGATATGAACCTGTGTGTAACTGGTTATTCACTGCAACCCATACAATAACTATAAAAAATCTAATCCATACTAATATTAAAAATTGATAAAGCTTTGTTGACTGTTATATAATAAGTAATTATTACTAAATATGACTAGAATGATTGAACTACCTTCTCTTATATAGCTAATTGAGTTAATAATCGACTGCATATTCTTTATCATATAAAACATTCAAATCTAACTACTATCAAGAACTTCTGTTCCTGGTTTCGTGTGATGGCGTCGCGAAGCTATCTAGTTTTTTATATAATTAATTAACAATTATTTAATATCTTAAAAGTAGTTTCATTATGCAATTATAATATTTTATTATTTGTTACAATGAACACTTTTTTTTATTCATTCATGACTAAATTAATTTCGATTGAGATTTATTATATCTATATACTAATCCCAATTAAGTATTATTATTATTATTACAGAGTTACGGAGTAGCAAGCTACAAGTCTAACTTAATACAGTTTTTTTCGCTATAACAGATATATAACAAACTTACGTATTTGTCTGATATGCACGCATATTATTATTTTACAATTTTTTTACTAAGTGAAAGGCTGATTTTCTTTATTTTATTTCTTTATCCTTTATATTTGCTTAAATTATATCATTTATATATTTTATCTATTAAATACTTTTATATACTTTTATATTTTGTTATTAATAATAGATTTTGTATTAATTACTTTGTTATAACTAATTATAACATATTAATGGATCTGATCTTGATTTGATTACCTATATCTCAGACATAATCAGCAATGATTCTATCACATATTCACTGTAAGCTATTCACTTTACATTTCAATTTCTATTATAATCTTTTATTTTATTAATCTGACTCTATTTCTTTGATTATAGATATAGTTTTATTTTCTGCCAACATGCCTTGAACCAAATACAAAGACTGTTTTGAAACTATATAACAATTATATTTAAATCATATATAAAAATAGGCTATGTGCATAATGTGTACTATGTGCACCTAGTTAAGATTTTATTAATAATTTTGGTGCACTATGTGACTGAAAATCCTGTGAATTACGTGCACATTCCCAGCTAAAAATATGTGAAAGTTTTTAAAAACATGTGCACATGTGCATATTGTGCACATAGATTTTATATACTGATTATTACAAAAAAATTACTTGCAAATCTTTGATATTACAACTTTAAATTTTAGTTCTATGTTTTAAAATTTTATATTAAGAAATTTTTTAAATTTATAAATTCACTAAATCAACTATAATAAAGAAAAATAATATATATTTATTTATATATTTAAAAAATGTTAATAGCTTATTAAAACTAAAAACAAGCTAAATCAACCAAAGTATCTCTAACATTATATAAAAAGCCTTAAATAGTAAATTGTTTTCTAAAAAAATATATAAATCAAAGTCTTATTTTTATTAATAACTTAGCTCTCTTTATATTTTAGTTAAAGAAATTATATTTTTTATTAGAATTAATTGATTTGTAACTGTAGGTTACAGAATAAATTTTATAACCGTAAATACTAAAATCAGGTGTAACGTGACTATCAAACCAAATTTTCTATAAAAATAAAACTGTGCGATTAAGGTTAGAGTTAGAGTGAGGCTTGGTGTAAGGCTTTTGGGTTAGAGAGGACTTCGGTTACATTAAAATTTAGCAAGGAATTTTTTTTGTTAGAAAGCGAAAGGTAGTTTTATATATGAAATTTTGATTTAGAAGCAATTTTTGGCAAAACGAACATTTGTTTTGACTTTTCAAATGTGTAACGTTACACCTGATCTTAGAATTTGATTGGCTTGTTGGGAGGGTTACAGTAACCACAGTTACAAATTAATTAATCCTTTTTATTATTGTATTATTAATAATTTTTAAATATATTAATTAAAAATAAAAATTAAAATAAGGGCGCTGACATTTATTAGATAATATTTTAGGGGTGGGGGGTCAAGAAAAATCTTACTTTAGTTAAATTTGATTGGCTAAAATTCTATTTATAGATCTTACCTAGGGTGGGAGGGTAAGCCTCTATAGTAAATAGATATTAGATAATAAATGTTAGCACCCTAACTGAAAGAAGTATAAAAGTATAAGTGCAAAAGAGAAAATGAGAGTAACAAAATAAATATAAAAAAGAAAAGTAAGAGCGAAAAAAAAGAGAAAGAGAAAGAAAAAATAAGAAAAAGAAAAAAGAAAGAAAGAGAGGAAAAAAGTAAAAAAGAAAAAAAAAAGAGAGAAAAGAGAAAAAATTTTTTTCTTTTGAGAACACAAAAAAATTTTTAAGAACATTAAATTAAATAAATATGTTCTCATATGAATATAAATTTCAAACCAAATTTCTAACACTAGGTATTACTATTAATATTTATTGTATAAATTCATTTTAAAAAACTTACACACTATTGCAGTAACATACAGTATGTAGTTAATGTTATGTTAGTATTATTGTTAATGTTTAATGTAATTTACTATAAAAAATTCATTTAAAAATTTGCTAGCTATAGTGACCCACAATATATAGTTAAAGTCATAATAGTTTGTATTGGTATTATTATTAATGTTGGCATAATTTATTGTAAAAAATTTATTTAAAAAGCTTACAGGCTATTGCAGTAAAATGCAGTATTTAGCTAAAATTATTATTTTGTAATGGTATTATCATTAGTGTTTATTGGTAATTTATCATGAAACATTTTTATGTATAGTTAAAGTTATATTAGTTTGTGATCGTATTATCATTGATATGTAACTTAAATTAAAAAAAATTTCATTTAAATTTACTAACCACCATGGTAGCACACAGTATGTAGTTAAAATCATATTAGTTTGTATTATTATTAAAAAACATATAATAAAATTAAAGTCATATTAGTTTGTACTGCATTATCATTGATGTTTAGTATAATTTAATATAATTTTTAAAAGCTTACAAGCTAATGTGATATATAGTTAAATTTTGTTAGTGTGTATTGGCATTATTATTAATGTCTATTGTAATGGGGTCATCCATAAATAATGTTATACAAGAGGGGGTTGGACAAACGATAACGTTTTTCTCAATAAGTAGGGAGTCAAAAAAATATAACGTAATTTTTTTAGAAAAAATTGGCTAAAAAGTGAAACAGTGGTCCAAATTTAATGATTTTGGTACTATTCGATTCGTCTCGATGAGAGGAGTCGAATGGTACTAATTTCATTTCATTTTATTTGGATCACTGGATCAAAATTTATTGGCCAAATACTATTGGTTATTATATTTTCTTATAAAATTACTAAAAAATCAATAGTTTTTTGTGAATAACTATTGATGCAGTGATCCAAATTAAATGATTTTGGTATCATTGGATTCGTCTTACTGAGACGAATCGAATGGTACCTAAATCATCCAAATCGGATTACTGTGTCACAATATATTCAAGTTTTTGTAAAATTTTATATATAAACATATGGATTTTGAAAAATTTTTTTATATAGTAGGGGGGTCCAGTACTACTATAAGGGGGTACATAACGTTATTTATGGATGCCCCCAATTTGGTATAGCTTACTTAAAAATGTAAATATTATTGTAATACACACAGTATTAGTTAAAGTTATATTAGTTTGTATTAGCTTATCATTGTTGCCTATAAATGATTCATTTAAAAAATTGCTTGCTATAGTAATACACAGTATGTTGTTAAAAAAAAAAAAAAAAAGGAACCAATTTAAAAATATATCCTATACTATAAATAGATTAAAACATATGTACCTTTTTATTTTATATAATAATATTTAATGCTCTAATATTACCTATAAAAACATAAATAGTATCAGATAAATATAAAAATTTGACATAATTCTATTAACATGTCTATATATGAATATACATTAGAGCATATCTTTTTATTTATGCTAATTATATGTAAGTTTAACTAAATAATTTTGATAATAATTATTATGACATTTGATATAACAATATTTGTAGTTACTAATTAATACTTATGAGAACACAATTTTTATTTTACTGTTCTCAAAAAAATTTTAATAGTGAACAGTAAAAAATTTTTACTGTTTACAAATTTAAAACAGTGTTCTTATGAGAACTCGGAGAACACTAATTTTGAACAATGGGCATAACATGTGTTTAAGGTAGTGCAACAAAGATATTATTTAGCTGCTTGTTATAACTATAGTGGCTATGAACGAAATAACTTCAAGTTAAAAGCAGAATATTATTATTTTAGTAAGAAGATATAATGTTGTGTTTGTTTAAGTTCTGGTTTTTTTAATTAGACAAAACAGGTAAAAATTTTTTTCTTTGCTTTTTCATACAGTTTATATATCTACATTTTACTCTTAGCTATTCAAATTAATTAAATCTCTAATTCTACTTATATGATATTTAACTCTCTTTAACTCCTACTATTTATACATTTCTCATAATTTGCAAATAATACTACAATTATATAATTAACTGAAATTAATTATCTTTTGATTAATCCTAGCTACCAATAACCCTCCAATATTGTGATTGAACTATATGATTATAAGACTAGTAAAACCTATACATAAAACTATATAGCCAAAATAATAAGTATTATATTTTATAATTTTTTTGATTTTTTGACACTAACGCTCTTTAATACAGGTGTTTTCAATAGTTATGCCTGCATAAATACTATTATATTTTAGTTCAAATTTTGCTATAAAACTGATTCTACAAATAATTTTTATTTAATTAGAATTACAGGTTTTTTCTTTGAAGCACTCATAATATTATTTTGAAACAGAAAACTTATAATAGATATATTATTATTTTATTAGTTTGAATTAAAACATGTTTGCAAACTTCAAATCAAACCTGGGCCAAATTTAATTATAATATTTGGGTTTGATTTAAATTTAATTATTTTATATTTAAATTTGTATTTGAAGATCAAACTTTATAACATTCATAACTTGAGTTTGGTTTAATTCAAAGTTTGTTCAAACCTACTGTAGTTTGAATTCAAATCAAACTTCAAAATCCTAAACTTATATATAAATTTCATAGTTACTGATTAAATTAATTTAAGATTGAATATGCAGTACCATATTTACGTAAAATAACGCACAGGGGTGTTATTTTCAAGTTCAGCCTGAATTAAGCTTAATTTAGACTGAAATTCATAATTTCACCACTATGCATTATTTCACATAAATATGGTAAATGCTTTCGAATCACCTTTAAGTTAATTCAATTTAAGATTTTTTTCAAATATAAGTGTATTTAGAATCAACTTATATTGATTCTAAATCTACCAAGATTCTATTCCAATTTAAAATATTTATCATTATTGTTATGATTATCATTATTGATATATTTATCAATATTGTTAAGTTTTAAAATCAATAAAAGTTTTATTTAAAATTAATTATATCATTAATTATACAAAGTCACATGTTCTAAAATTTTTAGATAATAATTTAACCTGTTTCTTAATTTTAAATTAGCTTATTAAGTGAAATTTGAATTCTTTAACTACCTGTATTAGTTTTAAATTTTGTTGCAATATAACATATATTCCTGAAAATAAGCTACTCCGAAAATAAGCTACCTCTAAATTTTTTTAAAATTTCAAAAAACGCATTAGGGTGCTGACATTTATTACCTAATATCCATTTACTATAAGGGCCTACCCCCGATAAGATCTATAAATAGAATTTTGGCCAATCAAATTTAACTAAGGTAAGGTTTTTCTTGACCCCCACCCCTAAAATATTATCTAATAAATGTCAGCACCCTTAGCAGTTGCCACATATAAAACTTTTTTATTTATTAGTAAACTTCAAAAGTTTGATTAAATAAAGTTGTTCAGCGCATCAAAATACACTTATAGTAAAAATTTGGTATCATTTTGACAATTTTTTATTAGTATGTTTTTCAATTTTTACAAAAACGTCTATATACTAAAAATAAGCTGCCCAATATTTTTGTGTAATTTTTGGCCCAAAAAAAGTAGCTTATTTTCTGGTAACTTGTTTTTGAAAGCCACAAAAATTCAATTTTGGCATACAACATTGGGTTCTACATCTACTATATAAATAAAATTATTTGTAGTATTATAAATATTTAGAGGAATTAGTATATAAGGGCCCAAAAAATGAAAATAATATAATAGGGTAAAACCTGTAGGGTGGGGGCACGGGAAAATTATTGGGCATGCCCCTAGGGGCATGCCCAAGGCTCAAGGCATGCCCCTCTATGCCCGGGCATGCCCTCTTCATAGTTTTTCATCACACGATATGCAATGTCATGTGCCAATTAGATCTGTTATGACATTACTGAGTACTTAACCTTTATAATTTTTGAAAAAAATGAATAGCTTATACGTCACAGTTTTATATTGTTTAGAAAGCTGTACACCAATTGCAAATTTAGCTAAGTAATCTATTTCAATAAATTTTGTAAATAAATATGCTATTCCTAAAAATTTTTATATAAGCAAGTTTTAATATAATACTCTACCTTATGTTAATCGGGTTTTACAAGATACGTGATGTTGATTTTGATATTAGCCAATCAAAATTTTAGGTATGCCCTCAGGGTTATGCCCCTACTAGGGGCATGCCTTTTAGTTTAAAGGCATGCCCAGAGGCATGCCCGGGGCATGCCCAAGGGGGGGCATGCCCATGAACCCTGTGCCCTCCACCCTAAAAACCTGAGTTGTAAAATAGCAAAGAGTATTCTTAACCTAGACCCCTGGTTAGGGAAGTGCAGTAAATTATATAATTAGAGTTTACATAGTTCCTAACCTCTCTAGTAATAGGACTATTGACCAATCAAATTTTATAATATTAAAAAAAACTCAAAATCGTCTTTGATCTGAAAATAAGCTACTCTACAATTGACAAAAATCGATACATAGTAAAGTCTAAATTTTACTAAGCAAATCAATTAAAGTCACATTACAGTCAGGGAATATACCAAATTAGGATATTGTAGATTGCTCCTTTTACGGTAATAAAATGTCAATCAGACTATTTGAGATTCCTTCTGACTATTCTACATGTGATTATCATACCCAATGAAATTGCAAGACCAAACTGTAACAACTAACTGCACGTACATACATATATACAACGCTTTTACCTATTACATTATATTAACATCTTTTGACAGTACATGTTGCTTTCATATATACGTACATGCGTACTATTGTTACTGTGCAATGTAAATAACTTTTGGTGATTCTCCAGGTTTTCAAAGTATTAAAATGCGTTGATCAACTTACATGCTTGCTTTTAATGCAGTGATGTTAAATTACCTTGTTGACAGTACATCTTACTTCTATATGTAGGTCGAGAAGGGCTAGACTAGAGCGAACTCGCTTGCTCTTTATTTATTAAAATATAATACCCTAATTGCTCGGACCAAGTTTTTCCACGCCTCTCGTGAAGTCTTCCATTATTAGGGTTTAGGTTAAATAATGGTTTAGTGTGCTGTTTAGGTCTTATAGTATTGGTTGGAATCTGTTGTACCCATATTTTCCCTTTGATAATAATAAATATTAATTTTTAAAGTATTAATTTAACCAAGTTCAAATATGAGAAAATTTTTTATTTATTTATTTAAAAATTTTTTAAAAAAATCTCGCCAACTCATAACTACTAAATTAACATAAATAAAATATAATAGTGTACGTTTACTTTTCTTATTCAGAATTTTAAAACAGAAATTAACTCCCACTTATTTTCGAAATAAATTAATTCTGAAACCCCTAATAGTACAGAAATAAAAAGCATATTTTTAAAAATATGTGAAATAAATTTACAATTTCGATCTGTTATTTAACAGATATATAGTTAATTAGAGGGTAATTTAACAAAAAACCTTAATTTTAATAAATATTATGTACATACCGAAAATTAATTGAACAAAGTCTATTTATTTAGTTATGCCGTATAAATTACAACTGTTAAATCACTAGCTTATAATTAAAGTCCAGGTGTTAATGAAACATATACGGAATTAATGTTGAAATGGATGAATATAAAGCGTTCGCTCAATTCGAAAAATCTGCTAATATGAGGCATACTGAAGGAATCAATGTCTTGGTTATTGTTACGAATATGGCAGTATGGGATAAAACAAAAGATTATAAATAATACTCAGCAAAATCGCACATTTGCCCATAATAAAGTATAACTTGCCTCAGCAGCTTAATTCGTCTGCATTATTTGGTTCTTTTTCTAGATGTCTTCGCTGTCAGTTAAAACATGTATAAATTTCAAATAAGCTATAAACATAAAATAAACTCTTTGAATAATTTACCAATTTCGTTGCTAAAGTTCACTTTTACTGACCCGCCTTACGATCTAAACCCAACACAAGGATATTCTCTCGCTTAGCTTTGTACAAAATCTGATTCCAATCATTCAATTCTATTAACTTTGACATGCTTATTTTACAGGTCCTACTTTAGAGTAAAACGGATTATTTAGTGGATTATTAAGCTAAATGCTCTATAGTTATAGTAAAAGCCTTTTCGCAAAGGTAAGAAGCTTAAAAGCATATAATTTGCGAACAAGATTACCTTCTTACCTTTCAGCTTGTGTGTAAAAGATTCTTAGATTTCGGGTCTCACCTACTTTTTAACAAGTATTAACTAGCGTGGATTATTGTGGATTAATTAAACTAGAGGTTTTGTATTGTCTACTTGTACGTTTATTCTTGATTTCCAATATGAATTAGAAGCATAAAAAATTTCCGAAAAATGCTAGCAAAAATGTGTGCAAGAACCAATCAAATTCGCGTAGATCATTCTAGATCACGATTTCCTAATTCGGTATATCCCCTGACTGCATTAGGGATTGGAACCATTTAACCATTTAAAAATTGCTATATAGTTCCGAGCAGAATTATTTTGGTCGTGGGCCGGAATTAGTTTAATGCCGGCCAAATTAAACGGTTAAACGGTTAAATGATTAAATGATTAAGAAAAATTTTAGGTGGTTCCAATCCCTAAGTCGCATAAGTAACTTTATTCAGCAGGTCAAAATAAACTTATTATAAAATTTTTATAAGTATTGGAGAATGTTTTATTAATTTACTTTTGATTTTTACGTTCGACAGAAAAATTAAAATTTTTTAAAAAAATATATTGCCCCACCATTGACAAAAGTTACTACATAGTAAAGTCTAAAATTTACTAAGCAAATCGATTAAAATCGCATAAGTAACCTTGTTCAGCAGATAAAAATACCTCTTACTAAAAATTTTCATAAATATTAGAAAATTTTTTATTAATTGACTTTTGATTTTTACTTTCAACAGAAAAATTAAAATTTTTTAAAAAAATATATTCGCCCACAATTGACAAACATTGCTACATAGTAAAGTCTAAATTTTACTAAGCAAATTGATTAAAATCGTATAAGTAACTTTATTCAGCAGGTCAAAATACACTTACTATAAAATTTTTGTAAATATTGAGAATTTTTATTAATAGACTTTTGATTTTTACCTTTGATGAAAAAATTAAATTTTTTAAAAAAATATATTCACTCCACAATTGACAAATGTTGCTATATAGTAAAGTCTAAATTTAACTAAGCAAATCATTTAAAATTAATTAACCTTATTTAGCAGGTCAAAATACACTTACAACAAAATTTTTATAAGTATTGAAGATCTTTTTATTAATTGACTTTTGATTTTTATGTTCGACTAAAAAATTAAAATTTTTTAAAAAAATGTTTACTTCAATATTATTGGCTATTTAGACTATATATATATATAGGACGTGATAGATGGGGACCCTCTAGGAAATTATGTGATTTATTGCACTTCCCTTATTATGGATACCCAGGGTTTAGGAAAATTAAAGTAGACCCCAAATGTAATTGGTCCAAATCCAATAACTGTCAAGTAAAAAAATTCTAAGTTTTTTTACTATTATATTTTACATACAATATTTACAATTTTTACTTATGATCTTTTATATTAAACTTTTTATTCATTAATTTTTCATTATAATTTATTGTTATTTTTTACAATAAATAAATAGATAAAAAAGACAAGAAAAAAGATAATTTATTGTTATTTTTTATGGAGGTCTGACTCAATAAATAATATATTTGAATATTCATTGAATATTCGAATATTTGAATGTATAATTTTTTCACTGAATGAATATTCGAACATTTAAAATTTCACTAAATATATTCATTGAATATTTATTGAATATATATATATAATTTTATAATTTTATTTTATTTTTTAATAAATTAGTTGCAATTTTATTGGCTAATTTAAGTAAGATAGTTATATAATTTTTTAAAATTGAAATATATTTAATATTTAATGAATATTCAGTGAATATTCGAATATTCATTCAAAATTTTTTGAACGAATATTCAAATACTAAAAAATTGAACAAATGAATATTCAGATGCTTATTTTTTGAATGAGTCAGACTTCTAATTTTTTAAAATAAATAAATAGATAAAAACAGCAGAAAAAAGATAATTTATTGTTATTTTTTACAATACATAAATAGATAAAAACACAAAAAAAGAAAAAAAAATAGAAAAAAATAGAAAAAAAAGCACTAATAAATTAATAAAATCTTAATATGGATTTGCTTCACTTTATTGAAATCATTTTACTAATAGTACTCTAAAAAAACAATTTACTAAAAATATTACTTGCAATTAATCAAATGCCAACACCAATCTTATGTAATATCAGTACTATATCAGCTAAATGAGCTGTTAGTAAGGGGCATCCTGAAATAATGTTATACAAGAGGAGGGAGGGGTCAAATGAAAGATAACATTTTTTCTCTTAAGTAGGGTGTCAAAAAAATATAATGCAATTTTTTTAGAAAAAATCGTCTAAAAACTGATCTAGTGGTCCAAATTTAATGATTTGGTACCATTCGATTTGTCTCGGTGAGAGAAGTCGAATACTAGTCGAATGGTACCAATTTCATTTTATTTGTATTGGTCATATCTTTTTTTATAAAATTACTATATAACTAATAGTTTTTTGTGAATATCTTTTGATCCAATAATCCAAATGACATGATTTTGGTATCATTGGATTTGTCTCACTGAGCGAATCTAATAGTACCTAAATTATCCAAATCGGATTACTATGTCACAAGATATTCAAGTTTTTGTAAAATTTTATATATAAACATACAGATTTTGAAAATTTTTTTGATATAGTTGAGGGGCAGAGTTGGCAATGAAGCTCAATGGAGCTCAATAGAGCTGTGAATAGAGCCAATAGAGTTCTGAATGGAGCCAATAGATACTAGTTTTTTGAGTTCTATTTGCACAACTACTGAGCTCCATTGGCTCTATTGCCAACCCTGTCGAGGGGGTCAAGTGCTACTATGTGAGTTATATAACATTATTTATAAATATTTCTAACTAGTAAAAAATGATAATAACAATGAACTCACTTGAAGAACAACTTAAAGACCTGTGAAAAATATTCTAAAAAACTTAATAAAAAGCAATAAGGACTCAAATAACACCAAAAACTAAAGACAAAATTATAAAAGTAACAGAAAAACCCTAATAATACTAAAACAATAATGCAACAAACAACATTATGTATAACTGCACCAAAAGTGATGATATACCAATGAAATCTCACTTAGCAGTGGCAGCACTAAAGCAACAATACCAAAAGCAGCAATACCAAAAATGACAATACCAAAAATAACAATATTAGAACAATAAAAGCAGCATCAAAAGCAGTAACTCCAAAAATAATAACACCAAGGCAGTGACTATTGGAAAAAAAGAGTAAACAAAGATCAATTTATAATCAGTGCTCAACAAATATACACAACAACCATTTCTATTGGCTAATTAATCAGAGGTCCATAACAAATTTTAGATACCTGGGGTCTAGGATAAGTAGCCTAAAACTGGTTTAGATTAAGTTTTCTCAATAGTAAAACCTGCTATGATCATCATGTTATAGAAAAAACTGCTTTTATATAATAAAAAATATAAAATACTTATTTTACTCTAATCCAATCTGCAAAGTGGATTTTACTATTTTGCAACTCTGTTCTAAAATAAGTACAAATAAGGGTCCAAAATAAAAAATAATTACATAAAAGGCTCAAATTTTGAAAAATTTTACAATTTAGGGCCAAATTAACTTTGAATGTTATTACTATATATATTTACTACTTTATACATTATATATTCTATACTCTTTTTTGCTTACAGCTATTTTTATAAAGTCTGGAACAATTGATAAAAACATTTCAGCTGAATTTATTAAGTTTTTGAATTCAGTGTTATTAAAATTGGATTCTTGGTAATTCAATAATTCAGAATTCAAAAACTTGCTGATTAATTCTATTATTTGTTTCAAAATTTATGAAAACAGTTGTAATGACCTTTCTTTTACCCAAGATAAGTTCAACTAGATAAAGCATAATATTTAATAATATCAAAATTTATTTGGCTTTAAACTAATAAGTTTATCTTATACAAAAAATAGTTTCACATTTTTGTAAAGATTACTATGTATCAAAAACCTTTAGAATCACAAAAACTTATTTGTATTTATAGAAAATAATAAATTACCTTTAAAAATTGTCTTAATTAGTTACAATTTTTATATGAAAATGCTAAAAAAATAATGTTATATTGACTAAAAAAAATATCAAAAAAAAAATAAATAAATAGAAAACAACCAAATGGAAGATAACAGTTTTTTTGAAACCCACAGTACCCTATATGACGAAAATGAAATGCTTGAAGATAATGTCTTGGATATTAATAGCCAACTTTTTCAGGAAACCTAACTAATTCACCATCTCAAAGTAACTATAAAAAAAGAGCTCAGAAAAGTTCAGTATTGCCTCATTTCAATCTCAACACACCTGACCATCCCAGAGAACCCGTATACAAAAAATGCAAGGATGTTTTTTCAACTAGTTCTGGGTTTCAACTTTACAAAGACACCTTAAAGGACATCAAATTGTGCACTAGCTATACGTCAAACTACCCTTCATTTTCCCAGAACTGATCCGCATAATGATGAGGAACAAAAGATAAGAAATGATAAATTAATTACCTGGATCATCATCGATCAACAGCCATTTACTGTTGTTGATAATCAATTCTTTAAAGAGTTTATTAACTTTCTCGATCCCCGATATGCAATACCTTCAAGACAAACTGTAAAAGTAAAAATTATGGATGAATTTGAATATAAACGTAGTAAAATATTTAATGACATTTCAAATTTCTAGAAAGATTTCTTTAATGGCTGATATGTGGACCTCTTTAAATTTTGAAGCATTTCTCGGTATTACTATTCATTACATTGATACTAATTGGCAATTATGCTATTTTCTCTTAGATATCATTCCATTTAGCAATAGACATACAGGAATAAATATAGCTGATACCATTAATAATCGTCTTGTCCATTTTAATATTCAAGATAAAGCGTTGGCACTAACCACAAATAATAAGTCTGCCATGGTTGTTTGTGGAAGATTAATTGCACAGGAATTGCAAACCGAATTTGATAATATCGGATTTTCACATTATAGATATGCTGCCCACGTTCTTAACTTGGCTGCAAAAAAAGAATTGGAAATAGTTGATTCTTTAGTAAATAAAGTTCTGAACTTAATAGCTAAAATTAAATAGTCTATTTGTCCTAGCGATGATTTACGTAGTCTGTGCGAACTTAAAGGAAATCCATACCTTAAGCCTGAGTTGGACATTGAAACCAGGTGGAACAGCACATACTATATGTTGCAAAAAATGCAAAAAATGGAAACTGCTCTTAACCTTCTTGCTGCTGATCATTCATCAATCTGTTTGCTATATCCAAATATTAATAAACAACGCAATTTAAAAGTAAAATTACTATTATATTAGTTTTGCATACCTATTTAAAAAAATAATCAAAAAATTTCATTACTGCTATGTCTAATTTGGTGTACAAAACCTCTAATAATTTAAATAAAATTAAATAATAAACTAATATATAATAAATTATTGATTTTTAGAACGTGCTTACCTTACTAGAACTACTTGAAGCCACCACAAAATTGCTTTCTGCTGCATTATACCCAACCATGAGTAATATAGGTTTGGTTTTTTTAAGTATTTAGGAATTTTTAAATATATGTATTGAAAAAGAAAAGTTTTCTCAAAATAAGATTGCTGAATTGATTTACCAAAAAATAGAAGAATACTGGACCATAATGGATAAGCCCTCTGTTATCTCTGTCATTCTTGACTCTCGAACTAAACTAAAAATATTTAATCAAACAAACACTGTTAAAACCAAGAAAGCCATTCAAGAAGCTATAAATCAATACATTCAAGAATAGACAAGCTTTACCACTCTCAAATAATATTTTAGAAAATTCTATTAAAACTGCCCAAAAATTTTTTTGAACTTGCGCAATTAACTAGAAAGTGAAGAATTATTAGTTTCTAATTATAATCCTAGACAAGAATCAACAACTACAGATACAAATGAATTAAATAATTATCTTATATTTGATACCATTGAAGAAGATACCAACCCACTAGATTAGTGGAAATTGAACCAAAAAACCTATCTGATTCTTTCAAAAATGGCATCTAATTACCTCAGTATTCAGGCCACTAGTGTTGCGTGCATGCATGCCTTCTTGATAGCTGGCAATACCATTTCAAGAACCCATAACTGTTTTCATTCTGAAATGGAAAGAGCCTGTCTTTGTGTTAAAAGCTGGATCACTAATGGAGTAGGTGAAAATTAAATTAAATAAAATAAATAAATAGAAAAGAAAGAAATATTAGTATATATATATATTATATATCTGTTATGTATATAAAAACATTTCAAAAAAATAGCTTTAACATTAAAAAAAAATTTTCAAAAATAGCTTAAATTTGTAAAATTCACTCAAATTTTAGCTGATCTCACTATCTGTTGAAGCTTTTTGGATACTTATATTAAATTCTTAAACTTTATTGTTGCAATATATGTATTAAAAATAAATTATTTGGGCCCTGGGTTGATAGTGCAGTGGTTGGCACTCCGGCGCCACATTCGCAAGGTTGCCGGTTCAAGTTCAATGGAAAACGAAAACTGTGCTAGGTCCACGAATAAAAGGATCTGTGAGAGGAATTTCTGTTTACGACAGTGAGCTATGACATAATAACAAGTAAGATTGTATGACACAGCTACACGGTCTGACAATGCCAGAAAAGGATAAATCTGATAACAAAAGTCATTAAAATTGAGGCTACCTGATTAGGAAAAATACATACGGGTACCTAATAATACTATACCAAAAATGGAAAGTATTCCCAGGGTAGATGAAAAACGGCCAATCTATAAAGCGACCAGGAGGAATAGTAGTTCCTTAAAGCTACCTACGATCTGAAGACGGTACAGGCACCGGCGTGAACGGCCGTGATATAGTATTAGAAAACCCGCATATAAAATATAAATGTAAAATGTAAAAATCGACCTTAAAATTGAACTAATAATGAGCACCACATGCACCCCTAGCATAGTAAACTAGGGTTAAAATAAAAAAAAAATAAAAATAAAAATAAATTATTCAATAGCGTTAAACTTTCATTCTAGGTTAAAGATATATCTGATATTGTGTGTGTGTCGTGTATGTATGTACCATATTATAGCATTAGGTGGCTTACCAAGGTTTGAAATTCTGAATTTCTATTGGTCAATAATAGACCAGTCTTGGACCTGTAAACTAAGACCGGTCTGAACCAGACCGTAATGCCTCTAGTCCTGGACCAGTCCTGGACCATGGTCCAGTCCGCGGTTCTCTGTTAGAATGGTCTTTAGAACCAAGACTGGACTGGACTGGACTGTAACATCTCTAACTTCAACCGGACTCTTTGTAGAATTTTAGATAAATGCGTAAATCGATTTGAAAAAGAATAGAATAAATGTATTGCATCTGCTCTTTTTGTATATAGTCTTTCCATCATAGTGTTACAGAATATGAACCTTTTTACTTAGTCTATAGTGGAATGTCATCTATTCTCTTAAGATTGGCTATCCAACTAGAGCTAAAACTAAAAAAAAACTACAAAATCAAGTATTATATAGGTTATAGAAGAAGTAATAAATGCACAACAAATAACGGCTAGAAAAATAAAGAAAAGTCAAAAAAGGTTAAAAGAATACTATAAGAAAAGCAATAAGATTGAATCATATAAGATCGGTGATCAGGTTCTTTTATATAGGGCTAATATTGAAACGTCATACAGCTCAAAATTGGAGCTCCAAAATTTGGGTCCATTTTACTTACATGATGTACTATCATTTGGACTTTATAAATTATGAACCATGGATAGTCATGTGCTAAAGAAAAAATCTATAGAAACTGGTTGTCAAGTACTATCTACAGCAAGAGAAAATTTAGTGCTGCATATACTATATATAGTAAATTAAAAATAATAATGATGGGCAATACACAAGCCCAATTAAATAAATAAAAACCTTCAATTCATCCTTTTCTTTAACTAGAGAAAAAAAAAGACAAACATGGCATACCTAGAAATTCCCGAGCACATTAAAAAAAACTTTAGCAATATTAAGAGCCCAAATGGAAAGAGCCAAAATCGATAGAACCTGTACTATTTTGAGAGTCCATATTATTTACTCCTCAACTCGATAACAACCACAAATTCTCTCAATCAAAAAAATTAGATGCCCAAGTGAAGCCCAAAAATTGCATCAAAGAATGACCACATTCCTTAAAGAACTTCGTCGAAATAAAAGTAATAATCGACCAGTTCACTTGCCTCTTGGAGTTACCTGAGAAGAAAATTATCATCCACCTGTGTTTATCTTTTCCCAGGACATATTAATTATTATATCCAATTACCGTATTATTACTTTATTGGATATTTGCTTAAACAAAAAGCATGAACAAATGAATCAAAAAATTGTCTTAAATGTGTGGAGCTTTATAAATATCAAGAAATTATCACAATTGCACAAAGAATCTATTTCTTATATCAAGTACGTGGATCATTCTATATTTTTGAAGCTCAACAAATCACCTCGTACATTCTTCAATGACTCTGAAAAGAAGATTATAATATATTAAAAGTAGAAGCCTATGATATTATGCAAAAATAATTAGACTATGTCCTCTAACTTATGGATTTCACAGGGGCTCAATTCCCAGGAAGCGTATATAATAAATTAAAATAATAATAATATATGTTCCTATTTTTTTATTATCATTATTTTTTTTTATTCTTTTAATTGTCCGGAGCATAGTGACAGACTTTTAGTGCTTATGCATGGTGATATAAAAATTACGCTTTTGATGCATTTTGTCCCAAAATAATTACCTTTTTGATGCATCCATATAAACTTTTTGAAGATCATATTAGAAATGTAAGTTGGAAATTTTTTGTCTATCTGCACGCATGTTCAAAATTTGTAATTTAGTACAACAAAAATATGCATGCTTATGCGTTTGTATTATATAATGATCATCATGTGCTCCGGACACACTATGCTACGCATTAGTCTAGTTATATTATTTATTGTATATATTTTATTGAACTCATGCATATCACACTTCCATATTAATAGAATCCCTAAAAGAAAATTATTAGTTATACAAATAAGAAAATCCTATGTGGTGGGGAAGGCACAATGCAGTTAATTTCATGCTAATGCCAAAAATATTGTGCTAATGCTGAATCTATAGTGCAAACAAGAAATCTTCCACGACAATACTGAATCTATAACATTAATGCCGAGTTATTCACAAATATTAAATCTTTAGATAAACGCAAAAATTATAGTATAGACACTATAGAAATTAAAAATGTATATAAGGCCTCTAAAAATTAATAAAGAAAAATAAGTTTCATGTCCACTTAAAAATAATAACAAAATAAAAGTAATATACATATCTTTTGAAATTTGGCTTGTAACTTTAATAACCTATTTGTAACTCAATTCGACAGACTGAATTGGCTTGTAACCTCAAATCAGCCTTATTAAGACTTGAATTTTGGTGTCACCTGCATTGCACACCTTTGGAACTTGGTTATGTGATATATTAAAGAAATATTTAGCCTCAAGTAGAAGTACTTTGCTGATTATAAATATCTAAATTATCTCTTTCTTTAGCATCAGTTAGCCCTTTTAAAACTATTAGTATCTTGCTAACCTATTTTCCGAAGTACCTAAAATTCCTAAATCTTCTTGCCCTAGGAGTTACCTGTTTATCAATCTCCCGATATCCCTTTAGACATATCAACTACCCTATTATTTTATCAATTATATTGATATCAAATTATTGATATCCCCATATTAGAATCACTAGCATTTGCATCTCTATTCTATTATTGAGTTTAGTGATTCCCCTTTTACTAAATCCACGAATTGTATATTATATTCGAATCTCTTATCTTTTTAACAAGATTTTATACCTTCTTCCATACACGGTTGGAGCTTTAAATTGGCACTATTGTCTATATTGTTTTATCGTTCTTCCAAAACAACCTTTACACTAGTTGTTGCCTAAAACTGAAAACTATAAGAATTTTGGGTTGTGCATTTTACTAAAAATATATTGCATAGTTAAGTGGCATGAGATATGTTTTTGTACAAATTTGTACTATTCATTGGATATTTCTTTTTTAAATACTTTATATGATTATTTTTTTTTTAAGGCCAGGCTGCTTTGGCCAAGGTTTATATTAAGAATGATGATAATTTGATTACATGAATGAGAATACAACTAGCCACAGGTACACTTTTGGTGTCTAATTTAAGTAGTCTGACTGAAGGTTCTATACTAGCTGCCATACCTACAACCCAACTATAGAAGTTGTCTATTTAAACCACTCTGATCCATGCTGCACCTTATCCACTAGTCTCACGGGAGTTCCCTCATTTTTAAATATTATCAAAAAATTTTAATTAAATGTTTTAAGTTTTAAAAAAAGTAGAACATAAGCCTATTTATAGTTATTTTCTGGAAAATTTTGCCTGGTCTGCTTACAATTTAAGGGGTAAAGTTTTTTTTACAAGGGTATTGTTTTTTTTTGTTATTTTTTTTTTAGCAAATTTACCATAAAATTATTCTTATTGCAAATATAATAGTTATATTGCAGTTTAATTACAGTCAGACCTCCCTATAGTTACAATTTATATAATCACATTTCTATATAAGCACCTAATTTTGTTAAACTAACTACTATAAATATATAAAAAACCTCTATATAAGCAAATCTCCTTATAGGCACATTTTTAAAAAAAGTTACTATGCTCCCACCTAAAGTGATTATAGAGAGGGTTGAATGTATATAAAGTAGTTAATGCAGTATATATTACCTAGTTTGGCACGCTTTATTTTTGATAGGATTATTGGAAATTATATCCTGCAGGATAAAATGATTAAATACATAAGAACTTTACATTTGGATGTATTTCTTTATTATTGTGTACCTACGAAATAATAAACCATTCTCGTGCAGTCTTTTTTTAAATAATATTTAGATTATTAATTTAGTGAATGAATATAAAAACATCTTTATTTTATACACTCATTATAGCGATTCCTTATCCATCAAACCTCTCTTATTTTCCTTTTATTGGCAAAGTTCCCCAATGTTCGATCAAAGTCTCATGAATCACGAAACTATATCCTTGCAAATTCATGCGTTATGTAGAAAAAATACCTAAGAAACAGTAATAAAAGATCGATTGGAGTATAATAAATAAAAAAAGATCAATGCAACTAAAAAAAAAGAAAACTATGCAACTTTAAAAAAATTTGTTATTTATCATTATTGTTAAATATATTTATTATTATTACAGTATTATAAACAGCATTAAGAATCACCCCGAGTCACTTTTTATTAATCGATGAAAATTGGCAAATGATATCGATATGTCAATTTTATAGGCAACATAAATTTGACATGAATTGATGAAGAATCATGTGGGCTGATTGTAGCCTATTAGATTCATGATTTTTGCACTTTTACAAAATTCATATTTGGTTAGTGCAAATCTGAGATACAATAACGATTTTTACAAATGATTATAATATACACTTTAGTCAAGAAAAAACCTGTTAAAGCATAAGAATTCAAGTTATTACGAATGTTTGTATGGTTAAATAAACTATGCATAATTTCACGTTCTGTTGCATTTAATGCATTATCCAATTGGTTATGGGATTTTTCGGAAGCACATCCTTATTGTATATACTTTTTTTTTGATATTACTGTATTACATATCGATATCACTCCGTTTCTGGTAATAATAAAAAACTCTTTCATGTAATCTTTTTAACATTTGGATAATTAATTCAGCGAATGAACGTGAAAATAGTAACTTTATTAATAATAAACGTTGATATTAAATAGTTAAGTTCATAGTTATTATAAATAGCTAATGTCGCGCTATTTATATGTAGGTTGAATACTAATTGATCCAATTCAATCAAAAGAATAGACTGGATAAACTTCATTATTTGAATAATTTATATTTAACTAACTATTTTATAGATGCAATATAACAATGGATGTATTTTTTTAGAACATAACTTATGATGCTTGGTTTTTTTAAAAAAATTATAGCATATATTTATTTGTAAATTTTCTCCGTGGATTATATTAAACAATAGAAATAATTTCTTTTCTGTATCTCATAGATCTGATTAGGTTTAAGTACTATATTGTAGTGTTGTGATTTATCATAACTTATTGTCTCCACTATCATGTTCGCTTGATCAAAATATCTATATTTTTTTTGCATTTATGTGTATCTATCTGCGTCAAATCACAAAATTTGATAATTTTCAATCGACGTTTTATTATTCAATATTCATCAATTGAAATACAATTAGATCAAGATTTTTTAGTGTAATTAGTTATAATAATAATAATGTGACTTAGTATTGATGTAAATAACAATCACTAGTTGGCAAATCTGCATACTGTGTTGATTACAAACTATCGTAAATGTATTAAAAATATCGCTTATAAAATTATTGTAATTTTTAGATAAAATGTTAGATAATATTGGAATAATAAAACCCAAATACATAAATTAATTTTAAAGAACAACAAAACTTAAGAATAGTAATAATTTATTTTTTGAAAGAATATTTACATTTAACACCTAACATTTTAATATCTTCAACAACTTCATCAATAATTTGTAAATTATAACTATAATACCATTGATCAGCATTAATTACAACATTTTTTAACATTTTATGAAATTCCACAAACATTTTAAGATATTTAAAATGTTCTTTAAAATTTTCAAATTCAATTGGTGAACGAATATGAATAATAAAATTTTCCAAATTAACTAAATGAAAACAATTCTTTAAAAGAAAAGTAAAATTTTTAGCAGGGATATTATTAAATAATTCTAAATAAGTTAATGAAGCAGGTAATATTTGACATAACTTATTTAAAAACATTAAATTCATATCAGGCCAATTAATTATATAAATTCGAAGATGTTTAAGAGAAGATTGTCGAAGAAATAAGGAAATGTAATAAATATCTCTTTTAAAAAGTTTAACAGATAATTCATCAAGATTTGAACAATAATTTACTAAAGTAGTTGATAATTCTTGTGTATCGATTCTATCTATATGTAATGTTTTTAAGGTAGATCCCCACATAGTGATTAAAGAACTTGCAACTTCAGAATGAAATCTAAAATTGAAAAGTCTAAGATCCTTTAATCTTAATGGTCTTTTTGATAAAGAAGTACAATGATCTAAAGTCATCCTTTTGCAAGAATCGATTTTTAATTTGATTAAATTTTTACAATAAGAAATTAATCCTATATTAGCTGCCAAAAAATTGCACCGATTTAATGTAATGTATCTTAATGATAAAAAATGTGATTGATTCAAAGCTAAAAGCATTACATTAATCTCTACATCATTTCTAATACCAGAGAAGGAAAGACATTTTAAATTTCCCTGAGATCGTATGATATTGGCGCATGAATTTGTAATTTTATTATCACACAATGAAAAATTAATTTGTTGAATTGTAGTACATATCTTAGATAAGATGGTTAATAAATCCACAGCCAACTCAAAATTCTCATTATTGACATTATCTTCACTATATTCTAATGAAGTTAATTGTGATAATCCATGAGAATAATCCAATAATATTGTAGGATGTGGAATTAAATTAAGATCATGCCTATTCAAGATAAGTTTTTTGAATCCATTGCTTGATTGAAGGAACATCTTAATTAAAGCATTAGTAATATCTTCTTTAATATTTTCTTCGTTTGCAGTTATGAATGATAATTTTTTATCATAACCCATCCAATGAAGACGAAGCCAAGAATTAATTCCACTTCTTAAATGAGTAGTTTCAAAAAACATTATATAAGAACCGTAACTAAATAATGGAGCAACATCAGGAATATCTATTTTGTAAGTAGCCAATTTCTTTTTTTCTTCAATGTTTAATGTTGAAAGATAGGTTTCTATAAGTGATGGTTTAATTGGAAAGCACAAAGGGTCACTCCACAATATTGGTACAGCATTTCTACACCATTGACGGTTAACAAGAAGGCATGAAAATAGACTGTTTTTGTCATCTTTAATTTTAGAAAATATTTCTAAAATGCATTCGTTTGGTAATGACATTTAAAGTAAAAATTTGATGATCAAGTCGAATATTTATATTAATTGGTCGGGCTGGTTCGTGTAACATGCCTAATTATGGATTGAATAAGCTTCTTTTTACGTACGTACGTGCATTGATTATCTGTTATAAATGGAATAACTAGAGATTTTCGTGGATGTGCACCAGCATATTAAATAGACTGCAGCAAAAAAAAAAAAAAGCTGCACTTAGGAAAAACTAAAATTTTACGATTTTTATGAGATTAAACGAAAAAAAATCATATACTTGGAAATAATACTATTAGTTGGCTGTATTTAATTACTTACTTGCTACATATCTTCACTTATTTAAACGGTTTGTATAAAAAAAATTCAGAGCTTGGCGAACATTAAATATATTATAAAACTAAGTATAACTAATGTTCTTTAATATTCACCCTAATAATGTTCACTCACGAACATTTTTGATGAGATTTTTGTGATGATTTAATGACATGAAAATAGCTTTTGGTCGATAACTAAAAAAATCTGCTGAGCCGATTTTTCGACTTGGCCAGTTGATTTTTTTTTCATCGGCTGGTAAATTTTTTATTTAATATCGTATAGTTTCGAAAACCAGCTCCCTTTTTTTTTTTTTTTTTTGTTATAGTAGATGATTATTTTCGGATATAATTTTAAAAATTAATAACATAGATTTTTGTACTTTGTAAACCTGCTTTCGGCTTCTAAATTAAAATATTCTCTAGATCAACGGTAGTAAATCATCAAAAATTAGTCAGTAGAACTTTCGAATTGCTCTTCAAAGTTCGGGCACCTTCGTTTACATAATCTACAGTCATATAAGCAAATGAGAACGAATTATGAAGTGCAATTGCAAGGATTCTACTGGACCAATTTTTTATGATTCTATCACCATCAGGACCGTTTTGATCTGTAGAATTATTTTACTTAAAGCTGAAAAATTATACTTAGGGGATGCTTATATTTGAATATTATACAAAAGTTTAGTAGTACTTAATTCGGAATAATACGACATTATCATTATTACGGCTGTTTTCATAAATTCTCAGACACCTGACAAAAAGCTAGCCGAATGATTTCGGCCGATTCGTCTTAAATGGTTGATTTCGACGTGATAAGATATTACATGCAATACTTATTTTACAGATATTATTCTCGCTCAGATTTCTTTAACATTATGAATTTTATTAAATATTATGAAAATACATGATGGGAATAGTACTCCGCTTAATCACTTTTCTCTTCTGCTATTGCATACTGTGCTTCTAACAATTGATGTTCACGTGGATATACTAACGTGACGAAACGAAGCATAAATGAGGATCGAAAGTACAGGCCTACGCTATAGTGTGGCGCATTCTGCTTTAACAAAGTGGCAAGTTGGAGCCCAAGTTATGGTGCGGCACATTCAACTCGCTACACATGACAACAAGTGAGGTGCTATATGCAACGAATGAGTGAGGGCGGTGTTTACTTTAGTAATATTTCTGCGCCCCAATTTCACGATATAGATATATTTTATTACTATACCCGAATTTCATACTAATTAATCTGTAATGCATGAAGTTGAATTGGTTCGATGCATGGACAATACTGTTGAACAATCAAGCTTTCTTATATTATCGCGTATCTACTAGCCCAATGAAGAGTTAAAAAAAACAGATTTCGAGATTAATGTTTCGGGTAGGATGTCCTAATGCAGATAGTAACGCGAGAGGAAACTTTATTGGTGTGAATGGAACAAAGATTAGTAATATCGGATGGAAGTTGATCCGATGAATGTATTGGTGGATTCCATGTATATAAACCTAATGTGTTCGCTCTTAATGTATCTTCAGGTTTTTGGTCTTTCGTTGATTCCTCACTATAATAAAGATTATAATATTGTTGTTTATTAAATTTCGTGTTCATATGCTTAATACCGTATTACGGCGAAATAGCGCACACCTGCTCGGTATTTCGAGTACGCGCATGTGCGCTATTTCGAAACCAACCTAGTTTTTATGCAGTATATAAATATTTATTTGAAAATAATCTCCTTAAATAGAAAATACATAGCTTTGCGGCAAATAATTTCCTAAATTATAGATCTTCAATTTGTTATTCATGTACGTATGTACTGTACGTAAACAGGTAGTAATCCTGTACGGTATTTTATTTACTTATTTATTTATTTATTTATTGTCGCAGCTGATGCTGAAAACGGCTGATGCTGAAATTTTGACCTACTTTGATATGAAATTTTAAAATTTTTTTGTGGTGATTTTTTCGTTTTTGTCTTATAGGATTAGGATGAGGTTTGGGGGTAGATTTAATATTTAAAGCGTATTTGTGGATTTTAGCAGAGCTTATAGTTTCAAATCGAGATCGCAAATTTCAGCATCAGCCGTTTTCAGCATCAGCTGCGACATTTATCTATAACAATATACTATATAAGGTGCGCGCTATTTCGGGACGCGCATGGGCGTTATTTCGAAACCCAGTATGCTATTTTTAGGGGATGCGATTTTCGAAATAGCGCCCATGTGCGCTATTCCGCGGTAATACGGTACAGAGTTTTGCTATAATATTTGTCTTTTATTTTTCTTGTATTTCGAATCATTATATTTATAAACCTGATTCTACGTATTTTATATTTATTTACCACCCTGACCTATCTCGGCACTTACATAACTGATGCTCTCCCAAATCGGATGGTTACAGCGGGAGCGTGGGCCTAACACGAAGGAGCCAGATCGTAATCGGGCAGCGAAGAGAACAAGTGAACAAGACAACGAAGTAAGAAAGCCACATGCATCTTGATAATCTCCGTCGATGAATCAACATGCATATCTATAATCCTAGTCGGCATTTCGCCGACAATCACTTCACTAACATGTGACAATTTATTTCACCGACAATCATTTCACATAATTCTAGTCATTTGTCGTTAGGGTCAGGTTTAGAATTAAGGTTAAGATTAGTGCAATTTTAAAAAAACTTGTCGGGGTGAAATAATTGTCGGTAAAATAAACATATCAGTGAATTGATTATTGATGAAACGGGGCGTTGGTGACATGTAATCTCTATCTTATACAATCACATGCATATCTATTATCTTTTCATATAAGCCTTTTCATATAAGCCACAAATCTGGTTATCTTAGAATAACCCTAGCGTGACTTCTTCAACGCATAGTGCTAATTTTATTATTAGATAATTATCAGCACATTCAAATATTATTAAATTTTCGATTGAACACATACTCATGTGTTTTATTTGCATAAATATTTATGTAAAGATAGTTCTTATTAACAAATAAATCTTGTCAAAATATTAGACTTTTATAATAAACATATACGAATAAGTGCTAATATTATATTATCAAGAATTTATCGACTGGTTTAAAAATGTAACTCGCAAATATTTGTCAAAAATATGTTACAAAATATTTCAATACATCAATATCTTTGAAAGACTTATAGATAATTACTAACATCTAGGAGTTAAGCAATTTTCGAACTGATATATTTATTAAATTTTTTTCAATTATTTGCCAGCGAAGATTTTTTGAAAGTATCATATTTTAATATTCAAACAGAAAGAACGTATTCATATTAATCACCTGTATTACGCCAGTGCAGTGTCTGTGTATTAATCCCATAATTTCTATATTCCTACTACTTCATTCTTCACTAGCTATTTGCTAGCTATCCATTTGCTATCTACACTATGCCCGATATAGATATAACACATTATTAATCGAAAATGAAGTAATAATTATTCGATAAATCATTACAACATATCTGATTTGTATATTCTCACTATGCGATTATGACAACTTTTTACGCACTACACAAAAATTATCATGACACCTGATTATTTTGAAAATAAATGGGAGTTTGAAAAGGAATTTCGAAATCAGAAAATGAAAAAGGAATAATCCGGAGATAAAATAAACAAACTTTTTTTTTGATGATGTATATTATATTCTATTATACTGTATAAACATGTTTGCAAATAAAATAAATAGGATATATAGATCGCTGATTACAAAATTAATACGACACGAATTTAATTCGAATCAGAAACCTGAGCCTTAGGTCTGAAACCCCCTACTATGTCAAAATCATATACTTAATCGAATCGGCCAAAAAATCATTCGGTTAATTTTTTTATCAAGTGTTCCGGAATTTATGAAACAGCTGTAATGTATGATTAATATATAAAAAAAATTTTTTTTGAGTTAATATTATTACACATTGTTCAATCATTAAGTTTTCGCTTAAATTCTTGTCACAAAAATGTATGACATGCTTAGTTTGTACAAAATTTTATGACAGCGACTGTAGATTTTCACTGGAAGCGAATAAAAATTCTGAACATAAGTTGTACATTCTTTAAGTTAGACATTCTTATTAAACATGTTACACATATAGATGGTAACAAAAAATAGTTAAGAGTTTGTCAACTGCTTCAAAAAGAGATCATGACTTTATTAATATTTGCTGACGATGTCTTTGTACAGTAATAATTATAATAAAATTCAAAGTAAAATTTTTATATATTTATTAACAAATTTATGATTTGAAAGTATCATATTTGATGAATTAATAATTTTGACATTAGATATTAATCGTAATGCTTCTGTATAAGATCCTAGTCATAAACTTAACATTAATTTCGTTAACTTTTTGCTAGTGAGAAGGTAATACTTTACTTATAAAAATATTGAGTTATGACCGATTTTTAGTCTGTTATGTTTTTTTTTTTTTGCTATATGGGAGAAAATTTTTAATGGAAATGTCGTGATTATTAAAATTAAATGATACTAATAATTTATAAACGATTTATTAAATGATTTATAAATATTATGCTCATGATCAGTTCCATAAGCAATTCACAACTAAGAAAAGCAATCTGCCAATTAAAAATATAATGATTTATAATTATTATACGATTTAATAAACGATTTCATAAGTGATTAATAAACGATATAATGTAACAATTGTAAGGGAGAATTTGTACTGTCGTGCCGAGTTCAACTCCGATGGTTAGGTCACATGAATTTGGCAGTAAGTTATGGGATGCGGATATTTATGACTTGTTTTGGCATTTATTATAAAAAGAACGTGAATTTATGTTAACAGTCACAGGACATGCCCCCTTGAAATAGGTTTAAAATAAGTTTATAATAAAAATTTAAACAAAAACATATGAATTTACTATTAACTTTGAGCTGCTCAGCTTAACTAATTAGCTTAAAATTAAATTTCATGGGTATATAGAACAAGAAAAGAAGAAAAAATTGAGCTTAAAAACCAAGTTGAAATTTTGTTAATTTTGCACGATTTCAAAATGTAATTCTGTAAAACAAGTATTTACAAATTTTAAATTAGCAGTTATATGTAAATTTATGCTCTGAACAACTTTACTTATTAGCAAAAAACAGTTTATCTTGACAAAAAAAGTAAGTTAGCTATATGCTAAAGTTAAAAATTTTTGGTTTGTAATATAAAACCCCCTTTTTTGTCAAGATATCCTGCTTTGGGCTTCTAAGTAAACTTGTTCGGCAGGTAATTCTACTTGTATTAAAGTCAAACTGCATTTTTTTAAACCTTTTACTAAGTGAAAAATGGTGTTAAAATTAGAAAAAAAATTATTTCTAAAAAAATTTTTTTTCTAAGATTAACCCCATTTTTCACTTAGTAAAAAGTTCAAGAAAATGTGTTTGACCTTGCTTAATACAAGTAGAATTACCTGCTAAACAAGTTTACTTAGAAGCCTAAAGCAGATTACCTTGACAAAAAAGGGGTTACAAAAATTTTTAACTTTAGCATATAGTCAACTTACTTTTTTGCCAAGATAATCTGTTTTTTGCTACTAAGTAAACTTGTTCAGAGCATAAATTTATATATAAATGCTGATTTAAAATTTGTAAATATTTGTTTTCAATTATTATAAAACGCACTTATAGTGTTTTACCAAGTAACAAAAACAAAAAATAAATTTTAATTACTTTAGGGTAGGGTACGGCCTGGAATTTTATCGGGGGCATTAGTATATACAAAATTTAGCAAAGAATTTTTTTTATTAGAGCCCCAAAGGTGGTTTCATAAGCAAAATTTTGAAATATGAATGTTTTTTTTAAAAAAAACAAAATTTTTTGTTACACCTGATCTTAAATCTTGATTGGCTATTCTAATAGTTTTGTATAACTTGGTGTAAAACACCATAGGTGCGGTTTAGTTAACTTTTTGTTTTTTATAGAGTTACATTTTGAAATTGTGCAAAATTTTCAAATTTCAACTTGGTTTTTAAGCTCAATTTTTTCTCTTTTTTTTTTTTGTTCTATATACCCATAAAATTTAATTTTAATTAGTTAAGCTAAGAAGGATCTTTAGTTTAAAGTTTATAGTAAATTTATATGTTTTTGATTAAATTTTTATTATAAACTTATTTTAAACCTATTTTAAAAGGACATATTCTATGCTGATATGTTAATTTATTGATATTAAGACATTTATCCTCATATTTTCTTTAATTCCAAATGTGCTTGCTATAATGTATTAGTTCAAAGTTATAAAACTATATACAACATGTAAGATAATAAAAAATTATTTACAAAAATTTTATTGCTTTAATACATACTTCTGAATCATGATAGAAATCAAATTATTATTGGTTTTTTAGCTTCGCTGTTATTTAATGTCACGGATGATCATGAAATTGGATGATGGTGAAATTTGAATCTATTTTATGTACGATTTTTAAAAATTTTTAGGACCTTTTTTGTTAAATTTTTTTTTATGGTTGAATTAGGATTTAGGGTTAGGGTTATTAATAAAAGAGTATAGGTGGATTTTGGTAAGGTTTATATTTTCAAATTGAGACCCCCAAATTTCACCATTATCCAATTTCACGATCATCCGCGACATTTAATATTGATTTAAAAAAACTTGTATTTTGTTACAAAATTGAATTCTTCAATTTTGCTCAGGATATTAACTGCCAATCCAGATAAGATCAGCAATATTTTTATATTTAGAATTGGGGAAAAACAAATATATAAACAACATAGTACAAAATCTGAAACAGGCCTGTATATATAAAATTTTTATATGATTTAAAGAATTTTAAAGATGCTTTTACTTATATCTTCTTATCTACAGGTCCGATTTTAATAAAATTTTATCAGTAGCAAAAACTTGCTCCACAACTTTACTTATATCAAAAATAATATTTACTTAGCACAAAAAAAACTTTTTATAAGGGTTATAATTAGATTTACTAATATATTGTTTATATATTTGTTTTTTTCAATTTTATATATAGTAATAATATAGCTTTAGTGCCAATCTTATCTGAATTGGCAATTAATTAACCTGTGAGAAAATATTTTTTTAGAATGTATGGGGACTCACAAAATCAATTATTCCTAACAATAATAGATTGTAAAATTTTCATAAACAAAAGTTGTAAAATCATTATATACAGTTACAATTTACAATTAAGAAAACACAAAGCAAGGTTTTATGTACAATACTCAAAAATATTATATTAGTATATTGCAAACCTTTTATATTTTTAAATAGAATTTATACAATCAAAAAATATATTGCAAATCTTAAATTTAAATATTATAAGGTAATAGTATTTATTTCTAGAAACTTTTTTTTACTACATATAAAATTTTTTAAAAATTAATATTTTTTTTTATAATTTTAGATATAAAATTTATAATTAATTTATTATTTAAAAAAATATAAATTAAATTATACTAATATATAAAAAATCATTTTGTATTAGTAAAAAAAAATTTTTATAAAATTATAAAATTTAATACCCCTGTAACCTATTGTTGTAAATACAATATACTGTAAACTATTTAAAAAAATTAAAAATTTTAAAAAATTTTTTATTTAATTATTTTTTATATTTTGTTTTTTCGTTTTTTACTATTTTTTATTATTATTTATTTATTTATTTTCTAAAAATTTTATTAACTAGATGAGTATAATTTTAAGAAAAAAATTGTTATAATTTTTAAAATATAAAATTAAAAATTTCTAAAATGTTTACTAAGTAAATAACTTTTGAAGAATTAGTAAAAGTTGTAGCTGCTATAAATATAGTTCTAATAATAGTAAAAATATTAAATTTGGTTTAGTAGATCAGTCTAGTAGATCAAAGGTTATAAGTAATTTATGTTTATAATTATATAAATTTCTTTATAAATTTATAAAAAAAATTTTATATAATCACAAGAAATAAATTTTTTATAACTTTTGATCTACTAGACCAAATTTAATATTTTTACTATCCTTAGAACTGTACTAATAGCAGCTAAAACTTTAATTAATTCTCTAAGAACTGTTTACTTAGTAAGTAATTTTGAAATTTCAATTATATATCATATATATATATATATTTTTTTAAGGTAAAGTCATGCCTTTCTGGTCTCTTATCCTTTATTGAAAGTACTTCTATCATTACTATTGTTGTACAATTTTTATACTATCTACTAAGTACTGAGACTATTTAATCCATGACCTAAATCTACTAGAGCTTTCTATATTTCTATTTATATAACTGACCTGGCTTTGACATCCCTTTCCAACCAACAATTGGTATTTACATGTCCGCTACTTTACCTATACTACCTAGTATTATTCTTTCCAATTTGGTGTAGCATTACCAGGTAGGTGTTTTATGCTTCTAGATTGGTATACCTAAAATCCTCTACTAGCATACTTTTTAGAAGTTTGTATCTCAAGCCATGCAGCTACCTTTGCCACATTGGGTAAGTATCTCAAGTTTGCATGCTGCCACAACTAGCTGGGTTCTTGCATCTTCTGGGCCCAGAATTTAATATTTCGAATTCATTCAATTTTAAATTTTTAAAAAATGTTTTTTTTATTTTTATATATAAATTACTAATAAATTTAATTTCTAGAAATAGGAGCATTCCCAAAAATAGGTACCATTACCTTATTGTATGAGTAGAATTTATTAATCTGAAAGTAAAGTAAATATATATTTATATTAATTAAAAATTCTACCTTTATAGTATTGGAAATATATATATATTGATAGCTAACTGGTTTTTTAATTAATTCGTGATCTGCCTAAGAACCAGTAATAAAACATAGTAAACAATGATGATATATTTACTATATATTTTTTGTTTTTTTTTGGAATCGGGAGTTTCCCAAAGGACAACCCAATTTTTTACTAAGTAAATATCTCTTTTATATGAAGTAAAACTTGTAAAGAAGAAAATTCCAGTCATAATAGCATCTAAATTATTAAAATTGACCTAGTGGGTCACGAGATATAAGCATTTTTATCTTTGCGATTATATGTCTACTTTTTTGTTTATACTATATAGTCGCAAAGACAAAAATGCTTATATCTCGTGATCTATTGTATCAATTCTAATGATTTAACTTCTATTATAACTGGAATTTTCTTCTCTACAATTTTTATTTAGTTTAAAAGAGATGTTTACTTAGTAGAAAATCAGATTGTCTTTTGGAAAACTCCAGATTCAAACATAGCAAAAACCATAGTAAATTTCCCCACAATTTACTATGTTATTTCACTGGTTCTTAGGCAGTTTATGAATTAATTAATTTGCACTTTTCCAATATATATTTTTTAAACATGTTTTTTAAAAAATTCTTATTGTTAATACTTTTTATATTAAATAATATATGCTGTTATTTATATAAAATTATAAAATTGGTTTGTTTTGTTTATACAAGAATTGTATATTCATATGAGTTGAATTTATTAATCTGAAATTTTTATAAATTTTTTTTTTGATGATTATGTCACACTTCAATGCTTTATTGATGATAACTTTAAGAAAATTTATATTCACTATTATGGTAATTTAATTGAAGAGTAGTTTATCCAGTTACTATAAAGTCTAAATACTTGAGCACCTATGTGTGACCTGCAAAGATAATTCAGCCTCACCAGTTTGATTCGATCTACCTTAGAATGATTTGGCCCAGATCACTGACCTGGCTTACTAGCCTGTCCTAACTATCTTCTTTCCCAACCTTCTTCTCCTAGCCTTCTAAATAGAAGAACTACCAACTAAAATAGAATAGGAAGTAAAAAGAGGAAATAAAAAGGGGAGTACTAAACTAATGAAAAGAAAAAACAAAAAAAAATAAATGTGAAGGGGATAAACAGAAAAACAATATATATAAAAAAGAGAAAAGTAGAAAAAGGCTGAAAAAAATAAGCATGATGAAACTATTTTTGCTTGTGTTAGGCTTTAAAAATTATATAGAATTGTATAGAAAAAATCTAATCTAATACTATATGTATTCTAGAAAGTAGAAAAGAAAAAAAGAAAAACATCTAATATCTAAAAATTTCTATATGTGATCCCTCTAACCTCTATTATACTAGTCATTGTCTATTTGATAATCATTAACCCAAATATTCTCATGAGAGATTCCATTTCAGTAGATGTGTTCTAATTTGGAAGAAGTAAACACTATTAATCTTTTGAAAAGAGTATACTGAATTGTTCACTTTTTATAAAATTTCAAAACGTCCAAAGTAGCACAAGAAAAAGAGTACCAAAATAAAGAAGTTGTAAAAGTTATGCTATATAGAGTAACATATCTAACAAAGTATCTACTTCTATTTTCATAGGCCTTAACAAAGCTCCAGAGTTTCTTTACTACATCTTTGTTTAATAGTACCAAAGCCCACCAAGATGCTTTGCTTATAAGTCCACTGTTCTTTTTTATCTCTATTTCAGTCGCCGAACATATGGGGGTGAGTCAGTAGAAAAGGGACAAATTTTTTCTAAATAAAAGTTTTCTTGACTTTAAGCTTAAATATCTTAACAACTATCTTAATAATTTAATAATTTTTTTTTTATTTTAATTTTATATAATTTCAAGATTAAAATAAAAAAATGTTTAGCAAATTTGATTAAATAGTTGTCAAGTTATTTTAGTTTAAAAATTAAAAAAATTTTACTAAAAATGATTTGTCCCTTTTCTACTAACTCACCCCTACATAGTAAATGGATTTTGTAGTGGCTTTGTACCTGAAAGCAGTTTTGGTAAAGTTTTGTTATATATAAATATATTAACTGTATAGTTTTTATAGGCCTGAGTTCTTGAAAAATTTGGTACAAGGGATCATCAGAAAGAGTTATCTCATATAAAAATAAATTTATAAATTTTTATAAATTGGTGTTGGTTATTACTTTTATTCCAATATCTTTTCAAAGTAAGATTAATAAAATGATTTAAATGATCTTATTCAATTTTGTATTTTAAACCCAAGAATATAAAATAAGATTTTGGAAAGGATTTGGGTAAGCTTTAGAATTTGGGATTTGGGATTTGGACAGAATTTGGAATTTGAATAGGATTTGGAATTTGGAAAAAATTTGGGATATAGAATAGATATAGAATTTGGAATTTGGGTGGTATTTAGAAGTTTTTAATTTTGCTAGTATATATAAGCTTGGATACTCTTAAATAATACTAAACAAAATATTTGTAGATAAAATATTAACTTATTAAATAAAAATAGTTTCCTTTTACATGCTTAAATTATAAACAATTCAAAATCCTATTATTAAGACCACTTTCAAAGAATATTATTATTATCTCATTATCTGGAATAAAGACACTATATTTATTAAAAATTTATTAGATCTAGAAATAAAAAAGGCTAATTTTATATTAAAAGAGCATTTAAACAAAAATGTTATTACAATACTCATTTCATGCTTCCACTTTTAAAAATTTTGACAAAATATTCGAGGATTATGATAACAAAAACATATTATTATACCAAATGTATTTTTAATATCTACAAGTGAAAAGACAATTATTAATTTTCAATATAATAATATTTATCAAAATTATGCAATTAAATATATTTAATTGGTAAAAGAAAAAATTTGAGTATTTCACAAGAAAGAATATGAAAGGACCCATGTATATTGATATATGAGGTGTAAAGTAGATTAAAAACACATTTTCAAAAATACAAATAGACTAATAAAATTCATTGTATCTTCATCTTTTTATGAAAGCTGAATAATAAAAAATTATTTATATTAAAAATTTTAAGGGTAAAGTGTTATAGATCATTTATTATATGATTTTGGTGGTACATTGGGATTTCATGCAAAATTTGAAATATGCCACTAATATAAAAGTTTTTTAAAACCACTGTTAATCTTTACCAAAATTTGGTAATATACAGATTAAACCTTCTATTTATAGTAGTAAAATCTTTAGCAGTTGTATTATTTTAAAAAAATATACTTCCTTATATAGCTAAATTTGCTAGAGGCTTCAAATTTGCAAGAGTTACACAAAACCAAATAGTAAAAATATTTCTAAACCAGTTAATTACCCAATCAGAGTTGTGTTTACTATATAATCTATTACACAAAAAAATTTACAATGCATATCATATAAAAAATGATTTATGTATACTCTACTCAGTCTCTACCCTTAAACTCTTTTCTAGTGCTAATTATATTATATCATAATTTATAATTAGCATTCAGTTGGTAAAAATAGATTATTTGAAAGCATACTCAATTGTTATTTTGATATTTTTAATCAATCTATTATGTATCCTTCAAATATATTAAAATTGTTTTTATGACAAAATTTTAGTTATCATTAAAAAAAAAAAATACAAAAAGTAGTATTAATTTAATGTTGCTTGTGTTTTTGAACCAATCTCATTGCAACAAATTACTAAAAATATTTTGTAAAAATTTTGCTTATTAACTTTGACAAAAATAGTATAGCATACAACAAATATAAAATTAAACAAAAAAATAAGTATAATTCTGGGCTAGTAATGTGATCTAAAATTTATTGGATTTTATAGTTCACATTTCTATTTCAAATTTCAATTTTTTATATTTATCTAATTACAATATTAAATATAAAATTTAAATTTAAATTTTAATTTAAATTTTAATTACAATTTTCAAGTTTGCGAAAAAAGCTCACAAAAATAAACCAAATATTTATTAAAAATAAAATCATCTGCCTTCAAATATTATTAATAAATTTAATTAAATATTTTTAATCTTATATTATCATATTTCTAAATAAAAAAAAAATAAAAAATATTATTTTTTTTAATTCAATTTTTATTCTTAATTCTTGGACTTTTTAGTAAAGTAATTTTGGTTTGAAATCAAAAGTAATACTTTAATTTCTTTTTAGATAGTAGTGAGCTATGTATTTGTATTACTATCTTGGGCAATTTTATTTTAAATGGAACAGAGGTAATTATTATATAATTTCTAATTTTTTTTTAATTTCAAAGTGCCTGTTTTGGGGCATATACTTTATTCAGTTTATACATCTGGATTCTACATGAATGAGAGTACAACTAGCCATATGTACACTTTTGGTGTCTATTTTAAGTGGTCTGCCCAAAGGTTCCACACTAGATGCTATACCTGCAACCCAACTCTCTGATCTTCAGTTTCCCATCTAGACTTTCAACTGATTCACCAGATGTCTGCATTACCTATGCAGTCAGTCCAGCTATCCAGATCTCTTTTTGTAAGATCCCTTAGGACTCCTTTTTATACTTAAAGATACAATCTGGCTTATCCTCAACAGGAAACTTGGTAGAGCAGTACCTGTCCCACCAGGTATTTACCTACTCTTCAGTAACTTACACATTCACCAAGGCTAGTGATGCCACCAAAATTGATTTTTAAAAAAGGTCTATTTCATCTTCTTAAAGAAAATTAAAATTTTTATAAGGAAAAGCAAATAAAATTTATATAGATATGTTCCTTATAATTTCGTCTATTCAAAAAAAGTATCAAATAATTTTACCTTACAAGTAAAATAGGTCAAAAACAATTTTGTCTTCAAATTTTAATTTTGGGTTTTAGAACCCGAAATGCTTTCGTTCTCATGTATAACCGAGGCGAACAACTTGCAGTCAGTGGATACCCTGTAACCACTACTATTACCTACTTCTGCCCTTATAAGGTTCACTCCACCCCGGTACCCACTATCACTTTCCTACTGGTCCTTCACCGTTTTGCCAGACTTACAATCCAGTTGGCCCGGAAGGGTTGATCTATTCTGCATTAGATGCCATCATGGTTTTTCTCCCACTGGTACCTACTTCTATGACATAGGTCCTTCTCTTCCAATGGTGGCCAGGTTGGTAGACCTTATAATTTCTAATTTTTATAATATATGATAAACATTTTTAATTAAAAAATTAACTCATTACAATTACAAATTCTTAGCCATAATATATTTCAATTATTGAGTTAAATTAAATATGCTTCAAGAAACTAATTAAATTTAATAAATTGTATTATTGATTAATAAATAAAAAGATGACTTTGTGTCTTGACTGATGGAAGTCAAAATGAAAATTTTAAAAGATTACAAAACAATTAGTTAAAATTTATTAAGGTTGAATAATATAACTTCTCTAACTAAGTAAAGCCTAAAATTGAATTAAGATTTTTCATAAATATTTCAATTACAGTCTGAACTTTTCATAACTTGTCAGTTTTTGGATATATCCATTCTAATAAAATAAAATTAAATATTATTTTAAATACTTTAAATATTGATATTGTATATAAATGACAGAAACTACATTTACCAAGTCAACATTTAAAAACTCTTCCTATTTTTTTGTAGTATAAGCAAATATTGGAATTTTTCTATTTTTTTCTATGATGATGGTAGAATTCTTTATTTTAATGCTTATTTCAATATCAGATAATTTTGGCATGTCAATATTCATAAATTCAAGATAATAAATATCTTGTAATAAATGATTCAAAGCTTCACTACTACTTGATATACATATAATTTGATATTTGAATTTTTTGGTAAGAATTTTTGATAAAATTTTACTAGTTTTTATATTATCACCTTTAAATATTAATAACTTTTGATCTAGAGGGTTTTGAATAGGCAACACCCATAGCAGGTTGCAGGTATAGCAGCTAGTATAGAACCTATGGGCNGTAAGAATTTTTGATAAAATTTTACTAGTTTTTATATTATCACATTAATCACCTAATTTTTTTACTTAGTAGCCTTACCCCCTCCCCCTACCTGACTCTAAAAATTAGCCAATCAAATTATATAAAAATTTATATATATAAAAATTTATATATATAAATTTATATAATATAACCTTTAAATATTAATAACTTTTGATCTAGAGGGTTTTGAATAGGCAACACCCATAGCAGGTTGCAGGTATAGCAGCTAGTATAGAACCTATGGGCAGACTACTTAAATTAGATACCAAAAGTGCACGTGTGGCTAGTTGTACCCTCGTCTTTGTACACAACCATTTAATTAATAAAGTGTGGCCCAATAAGCCAAGCAAAGTCTTCAGTCTAAATATAAAAAAAAAATAAAAAATAACTTTTGATCTACTAATCCAATTTAGATAATTTAACTACAAAAATAATTCTCTCAATGAGATGATTCTAATGAATTCAAAATTATCCAAATCGGATTACGGGATCCAGAGATCGTTAAAGGTTTGTATTATATTTACTATATAGTAATTATAACACAAACCTCTAACAATCTCTTTATCCAGTGAGAATTGGATAGTTTTGGATTCATTAGAATCGTCTCATCGAGAGGATCAGTTTGGTAGTTAAATTATCTAAATCGAATCAGTAGATCAAAAGTTATTAATATTTAAAGATTATTATATATCTAATAATAATTATATACTATATATTTATAATATATATGGACCTGCAGGTCGTTAGCATAGCAGTTATGCTCCCAGGTCTCCATTCGAAGATTGCCAGTTCAATTCTGCTTAGCGGCATTTGAATTTGATAGTCAGAACCCGATTTGGAAATAACCGAAGTCCAAGATGTAGTGAGAGGCCACAGATACTTCATGAACTTGTGGCGGTGTTTTTTGTGTAATGTAATGTACCAACTGGGTAGGGAATCGAGGAAGATCGACCATCCCTGCTGGAAGTATAATAATTCGGTGCAACCCCAACATTTGGCGGCTAAGGGCAAGCCAGATAAGCTTTATATAGTGAACTTTCCGAGCAGCTGAAGCTCCGTCGATGATAACTGAAACACTACGGGAGAAAGGGACCTGGGAGGTCGTCTGGGCGGTGTAAGGCAAGCCAAATGGCTTATCTGAGATGGCTACATAGTGGAGGTAGCTCAAATGGAGGGTTTGCGTGATAAGAGCGCTGGGGTTAAGTTTAAAAAAAAAAATTTATAATATATATAATATATAACCTGACATTAGGCCTGACCCCTCCCACCCCCTAAAAAATCAGGTGATTAATGACACCTCTATAATGATTTTATAATAATTGCTATCAATTTGCAATAAGAATATATTGTAATAATTTTTGGAAATTATGTAAAATCTTTATATATACAATTTTTTATAATTATTTTGATAACAAAAGAGAAACTAAACATTACTGCTATATAGTATTCTGTTTGGGAGTTGCATAATAGCATCAGTAAATTTCAATAATATATTTTTTGTCAATTATTACTGGTTATAATAAACTTCAAATTTATAAATTTTGATAAAATAGTCATACACTTGTGAAACTATATTTATGAGACTTTATAGAGATTGAAGCAAAAAATAGTTGAAAAATCAAAAAACTTAAGAAGGCTCAAGGAACCTAATATATAATTTTACTATGCATTACTGTTTTAAAGTTTATATGTTTTATTATTATCAGTAATAATCAAATTTTATTATTAGAAGTGCAAATTATATTAATCAACTCTCCATTTATTTACTGTTTGAGATAACAATATAATATTTGTACAAACATTTACTAACCAAATGTGTATTGTTTGTTATTGTCAGCTTAATCAGGCAAGCCAATTCTTGTACATCAGTTTTATGCAATTTGTATATGAATTTGAATTTGTATCTTAATTAATAAGGTTAAAAATCTCAATATTACAATTAATTATACTTAAATTTTTACTAAAATGAGAAAACCAAATTAATTATTTAAACTTAAATTGTTTAGTAAATTTTACACAAATGCAATTCTGTAAATTTAATTAATTTTAATGTATATTTGCTAGAGTTTATTCTAAACAATATCTTCTATACTTGAATATCAAAATTTGGCACTTGTAGAACAACTTCGGAGCAAGCTAGAATATAAATAATTATAACCAATTTGACTATTATTAATATTTTTTAGAAAATCTTTTCCTAATTCTTTTAGTACTAATCACAATTTATATATGAGTTGTAGATAATATATAGAATATAAAGAGATACTTGCCAATAATAAATCTATTCCAGAAAAATTTAAACTCCGAATTATAGTTTCAAAAAAATGTAATTTATTAAATATTGAGTCAACAATCTTTTCACAATATGAAAAATACAATTTAAAGTATTGATAACATTATGATCCAAACAAATATGAAAAGTAATTGGTTATTACATTACTTTTTTATTTACTTCTTCTCAAAATCAACACAAAGTTTATATTACAAAGTTAATGAAGTTGTTAAATAATAAGTTAAGATTTGAATTCTAGGCTAAATTGTCATACTTGTACTTTGAAGTTGGTTTGAATTTTTATTTTAGACTTGGTTAAAGAATTTTTTCTCATAAAAAGATCAGATTTGATAGATTTCTCTAAATCTTCAAAACATACTGAATTGATGGTTGCAATTAATCAATTTAATATAGAAACATTTACAATAAAGATTGTGAATTTATTAAAGAGATTTCAAAAAACTGAACAAGAAAAGTATGACAATATTATCCACTAAACTTGCATTTACTGGGTGTTTCAAAAACAAAATTTTATTCAAAATTTTATATGGATACTAATAATTGAAGATAATTTTGGCACAATAATTTTGAATAAAAAAAAAAAGAATCTATTAATGTGAATAAAGAATTGTTGGAAAGAAATATCATATAGAATTATAATTAACTCAATTTATAAGTTTGGCCCATATGTTTAGCTATTGAGACTGAGTCATATTGATATTAATGCTGGAGAAAAACTTTAATGCCTATATTGTAACTTATATATTGGCCCAAGTAAGTTACAGATAACTTACCTTATTTTACTATATAGTATGTTGTTAAGTAAGTTATAACAACCTAATTCCAGGTAATTAATATATAATTTTGAGCAAAATTAAAAGTTTAAAAATTGGTCTGTTCAATTAAAAAAGATTTTAAAGTAAATCTATCTAAGTGCATTAATTATTGTATTGTCACATGATAATTGTGCCAACATTACAAAAGTTTTGCTATGGTGCACCAAGTCACTTCACATCAAATGCGCCAAATTTGGGTATATATAAATGCTTTTTAGCCAATCAGAATACGTTATATACTAATTCTGATTGGATAAAAAATTTAAAAAAAGATTTAAAATTTTTTTATATTAAATGCCAAAATTTTGAAAGCATAATAGCTTTAAACACTTATAACTTTAATTTATAAACTTTTTTAAATATTCTAACTGATAATTTGGATAGTACTAATAAAAAACAATAGTTTTTATTAGTTATATTTTTAAAAAATATTTAAAACTTATGATTTTATAGATTTATTAAAATATACATGATTTTTGATGAGAAGTAACTTGGTGCACTATAGCATTAATAGTTATTTATCATTATGTTTAGAAAAAAATTAGTAGAATTTAGGCTGACATTACATAAATTACAGTTACACTATGTAAATTAATTTTGAAAACTTTAAGATTTTGTTCTCTGCACACTTAAAACATAGAGCAAAAATCTATTTATTATCTATTCTCAATTCTATATTAAATTTATAAATTTTGCAATTAATATAATTGCAATATAAAAGTATGTTTGTCATTTAAAGTGCCAATACTGTGCGATTGTAGTGGCCCATAAGATAATTGGCTCAATATCATTTTTCCAAATGCAAAAAAACATGATTGGTTTTATTAAAAATAAAATCCCAAGTTATTTTTTAAATCATTTACAAATATATTTATTTAAAAAAATATTATTTTTAAATTTAACCAATTGAAAATATTTCTTGATACTATTATATAAGAATTAGTGTATGAAATTTTTAATAACAAAAAATCTAAAAAAAAAACAATTCTAAAAGCTATAATAATAAAAATATCCTTTAATTGTAAGATACATTGGTGCATGAGTTGGTGTATAGTATTAATTAACAGGAATAGTTTTAACCTATAATCCAGGAAATAAATAGAATTAACTCTTGAATGTAAATAAATTCTAAGAAAAATTTAATAATACTTACCTGCTATTAAAAAAAAAGACCAATACAACAAAAGGCATTAACAATACAACAAAAATAGAGGTTCAAAAGGTTCAAACTTATTACTTAATTCATCAATTTTCCTTATTATGAGCTTATACATTTGCTCAAAATTCTTTTTAAATTCAAAATATGAACTAACAGCATTATTGAGTTCAATCAAATTTGTAACAATAATGTTTTGACTTGATTTCATAAGTTTTAAAGAATTTATTGATACTTTTTTGCTACATAAATGCCAAGTATTTTCTGGATATTTAGAAACTTCTAATTGAAATTCTTTTATTTGACCAGCAGTAACAGTGTTAGTTTTTTCATTGCAATTGACCACAATCAAGTTGTTTTGATGTGTGCCAATTAAATATATAATATCATTTTTATCAGTACTACAAAAAAAAGAAAAATTATAAGTTTATCATAATCATTAGTATAACCAATTCACTACAGCTTTTGTGCAAGACTAGATCTAGCTTTTTAGATTAAATATAACAGAGAAGTATGTTTACAGGTATTTCTTTGGCCATGATATGCTTCCAGTTCTCCAATATGTAATTTTAAAGACAGCATAACTTCAGATACAATAACTAAATCACTTAGTAATGTCTTATCTCAAATGCTAAGATCAATATTAACAAATTTCAATATAGTATAAACTTGGTTAATTAAACTAAATTGGTTGAAATTGACGAGTGATAATATAATAATAATAATTAATAAAGCAAAGTTTAAGAAAAACTTAGATTCAAAAAAAACCCCTTTATTACTTATCATATTTGATTTTCTCACATTTTTTAAGGGCAAAAAAAATTTACTTCTCACAATTTCAATATAGCAAAAAAAAATAGATATAGATGCAAAAAAAAGTAGCTTGGTGCAATGTGTTACTGGAGGTTATTTAAAACTATAGGTCAGACTTTAGAGCCTTGCTGAATTATTTCTACTTTATTGCTTTTAATAATAAACAATGATAATGATACTAACAAATAATTATGCAAAGATTTTTTATATACTTAATACTTTTTTCAATTATCACTTAGTTGGATCAATAATTATTATTTTATTTAGTATTTTTCCTTTCAGAAAATATTGGATACATGTTCAAATTTTTACCCCAACTTTGCTCTTCTTTTATGTTCATTTCTTTTCAGTTCTTATTCTTTAATTCCACTTGACAATATGCTTTCTAGCCTAAATTATATATACTTAATTTTTCTTATAAACTTTAAAAGAGATAAAATAATTCTGAAACATGTACATGATTAAGGAATTATGAAACCCATCTCTACCTCTTAACATACAAAGTGCAGGGCATTAGTGTTTCTATGAACCTGAACTGAACTGAACTTAGGTCAAGTTCAGGTTCAGGTTCCAGGTTCAGTATTGAACCTGAACTTGAACATTTTTTAAAACATGTTCAGGTTCAGGTTCAGTATTGAACTTTTAGAGCTGGTTCAGGTTCAGTTCAGGTTCAGTTCATAAGTTCATGAACATGTTCAGGTTCAGTCTGGTTCATATGAACTAGTGATTCTAGGTTTGGGTCCGGGTTTGGTCTGGTCCTGACCAAACTCAAACTCTAAATTTTATTATTAAAACTTTATACTAAACTCAAACTCAATCATGAATTTGGTCAGGTCATTCCAAATTTTGCAAATTAGTTTGAGTCTGAATAAAAATATATGTATTTTTTGATGCTGAACAAGTTTAGTTAGAGTGAGAAGTATAAATCAGTTAGTAAAATTTAGAGAATCATAACATTTTGTATAATTATATTAATAAAATTATACAAATTTCTATGATTCTCTAAATTTTACTAATTGATCATAACTTTTTGCACTAAGTAAACTTGTTAAGCACCAAATAATACATCAAATCAGCATATTTTATTTTACTTTTTTTACAATTTGAAGAAAAGATGCTTAATTTTGGAAATTTTCATCAAAAATTCAAAATTAAGCATCTTTGACGCAAATTTTAAGAAAAATAAAATAAAATATACTAATATAATGTATTTTTCGGTGCTAAACAAGTTTACTTAGATAAGAAGTTATGATCAATTAGTAAAATTTAGAGATTAATAGCATTTTGTATAATTTTATTAATAAAATTATACAAATTTCTATGATTCTCTAAATTTTACTAATTAATCATAACTTCTTGATCTAAGTAAACTTGTTAAGCACCAAAAAATACATCAATTCAGCATGATTTATTTTATTTTCCTTAAAATTTGCGTCAAAGATGCTTAATTTTGAATTTTTGATAAAAATTTTCAAAATTAAGCATCTTTTCAAGAAAAGTAAAATAAAATAAGCCAATTTGGTGTATTTGTTTGTGCTTAACAAGTTTACTTAGTGCAAGAAATTAAGATCAATTAGTAAAATTTAGAGAATAATAGAAATTTGTATAATTTTATTAATAAAATTATACAAAATACTATGATTCTCTAAATTTTACTAATTGATTCTAACTTCGTGATTTAGGTAAACATATGCATATATTATGAACCTGAACATGTTCATGAACCTTGAACTGAACCTGAACTGGACTTTTTTTAAGTTCAGGTTCAGGTTCATGTTCAATAATTTAAAGTTCAGGTTCAGTTCAGTATTAAACTTTTAGAGCAGGTTCAGGTTCAGGTTCATTGAACCTGAACCTGAACCTCTATTGAACTGAACTGAACTTCGGAACCCACAGGGCATTATTCAAATTTTGACCCAAACTAAGTCTAATTTAGACCAAAATTCAAAGTTATATTATTTCACACTTGTTAAGTAATAATTACTGGGAATTGTATAGTGCAAATAGTTTAGTTACTTATAAAATTGAATTTAAGTGGTTAAAAATTTTTATATATTTTTTAATTTTTTTATTTATAGTGCTGAAAATTTTAAAAACTTATAAATTTAAAATTACATCTTCTCAATAATAAGCAAAAAATTTTTAAAATAAAATATGTAGTTTGATAGACTTTGTCAAAAGCTATCAAATTATGTATTCATTTTGCAACTTTAAAATTTTTAATTAAGAAGTTACAATTTAAAAAAAATTATTAATTGATTTGATGTCTTTAGACTGTTCGCACCATACTTTAATTTTATATGTGAATAATTTGTATTTTGCAAAATTAAATTTTTTAAATTACAGTAAGTTTATGTATATTCAAAACTTGCTATAACTTACAAAACTGCTAATTTAACTTTTACATTGTATAGATCTACAACATGTTTAGCATATAGTGATCCATATTATCAAACTCTTTCAGCAAATCAAAAACATTTCTAACAATATCTACTTCTATACAGATGTCTTAGTTATTTATGCTCAAACATTATATCCAAAAATTGGAATTGGATAGATTTCAGAATACAATATTCAAATAAAATTTAACTGTGTAATCTCATCATAATCTAACTCCTCACAAGCAGAACTCAAAGCAATTGCATATCTACTTTTTTGTCTTACCAATAAATTCTCAAAACAATATACATTTAGACAATATTTTAGTACTTAAAAACATTCAACTATTTCCTTCTTTATACAAATTTACTCATATTGAAAACTGGGATATCTTATTTATTATCCATCACTTTATTTATCTAAGTTATATCTTCATTTTTTAGCAAATTAATTTTCTATATTAATTTTACTTAATTTATATCACATTTTATACTAATTTTTAATTATATCTCTATCTCTGATAATAGCTACAGATTTATTCTAGAATGTCAACATTCAGAATTCTAACATCCATAATCCCAACACCCAACATCCTGACACCACCATATAAATCTTGACTCCCCAAATCCTGACAACAAAATCCTAACACCACCTATATAAATCCCGAAACTCAAAATCCTGACATTACCCCATAGGAAGACATTCATCTGATTGGCTAATTTTTATAGATTTACCCGTGATTTCCCATGATAATTAGCCAATCGAATTACATTATTAATCATAATACAAGTGAAACTTTATACTAACGAAACTTATATGCTATTCTTTATTAATTATCCTTTATTAATTATATTTAATTATATAATTAAGTAGAAATCATATTTTAATGATTACTGCCTTTGCTGGAGACGTTACTACCTATAAAATATATTATCAATTAGGCAATACTATACTTAATAAATTTCTTTAGTTGTTACTCGTATTTGTACCCGTAAAGAAAATTTTTCAAGAAATTTCATTATTTATTAATATAAATTCATAAATAATTTTAATTTTCCGTTATTACAGCCGTTGCAATCATCTTTTGTCTATATTGTTGATTAATACTACACATTTTTATCTATACGAGCTATATTAAATTTACTTAATACTAAAATAATATAAATAGGTACAGTATTAGGATCATTTAAATTTAAATACAATAAGTGAACAGCTTGTGAGAGATTTTTTCCAAATCTAAATTTACCTTATACGCCCTGATCGTCGACTATTTTTTGTATACAGTACATAAATAACAAAATCTTCTTCTCTTCTAAGTAAAGTCCTCGGGGTTACTGATTAATTTTGATTATTTTTGCATAGTGAATATAGACGTTCTTTCGAAGGTAGAAATGGTTTTTACGTTGATTTTTTGTCAGTGAAATGTTACGCTCTCAAAAGTACTTTTGAACTGTATAAATAAGTTACCCGGGTAATTGATTAACATCAGCCAATCATACGAATGCCCTCCTATGAGACATTACCAAGATCCTGATAATGTCAAGATTCCGACCATGCCAAGATCCCGACATTACCAAGATCCTGTCACGGGGTAAACGTGATATTTCATATATCGGATGATCAATTGAAGTACACTGCGCCACATTTCACGATCGATCATACATAATTAATCGTGCATAATCAATCAGGGGATTAGCTTACGGCGGAATGATTTAGAAACCATATAAACTATCGTATGATACGCATAATTGATAGCGTCGTAGATAGAGTATCGTAAGATTTTAATCTCGTAGTTTCCATAATATTCTATAATGTTAGTTTAGCGATTCCCATAATATTTGTAAAGTATAAAAAGAAGGTTGTTTTATCTCTTCTGGAAAGTAATCTTCGGATTATCAATAATAACAATTCAATAAAGAATATGATAAACTCAGACTATATTAATACACAAGTCACGTTTATACTAAATCGGATTAAATCACCAAGTCACGCCTCTGGCGACTAGCCTTTTTATCATCTTTTGCATGTAACCCCAAGCTTTGTACATTTCAATCCCGACAATGTCAAAATCCCGACATTACCAAGGCCTAGTGATGTGAGTTGGTAGCTACCGGTAGGAATCTACCACTGGCATCTACCAGTAGATATCGGTTAGGTAAATTATATGCAGGGTAGATACCAATAAATAAACGAATTAAATTTTAAAATTATATGGTGCATTATAAATATCGAAAGTATATGATTTGTCAAATAAATTTTATTTATCATGTGACTAGTAGATCTACCAGTAGTGGTAGCTACCGGTAGCCACCACCTAACCGGTAGATACCACCTACCGGTAGATACCAGTAGGAACATGCCAAATTGGTAGAATTCACATCACTACCAAGACCCTGACAGTGTTAAAATCCTGACAATACCCAAGATCCTGAAAGTGTCAAAGTCTTGACAATGTCAAGATCCCGATAATGTCAAGACCCAAGTTCCCAAGATCCCGACAATGCCAAGATCCAAAATCCCGACATTGATTAATCGGTTAGTTGGATAAAATGATCTATCAACTAATCGATTGAAAAGTTTTCATCGAATTGTATCACTATTTTGGATGTCAGAATTTCGTACTAGACCCATTTTTATTAGTTGTTCCAGAATTTATGACCAGCAGCAATTTCAAAAATATAGCGACGAAGCGCCACATACGCAAGTTCTTGTTATATATAATAAGTTAACTATATCTAGAGTTGCCGTGATTATAATTTATTTTGCAAATTGTGATAAATCTTTTATTCTTTTATTTACATAAAATTTTGTTTGGTTTGTTTTTTTTATAACTAATATTTTGTAAAATAATAAACTATTCAAATACGAACATTTTTTTTAACTCTATATATGTATGGGTTTAATATTTCCTACAAACCAAGATGAAATAAACAATAACGCACTATACAGCAAGATAAGCTCAAAGGTGAATCGAAAAGCTAACGCATAAACATGAATAATCAAAGTTCGTGCATCGGGTGGTAATAATTGTATATTATATATAGATTGTGTTGAAAAATATGAAGGGAAAGTTCTTATTAGTTGAGAAAGTTTATTATTAAATGCTGCACCTGATATTGTAATTCCAAAAACAGATCCAACTAAAGAGAAACATATGAACAATTAGTAAAATACTTTGTTAAAATAAGCCACTTTTTATTTGTTGAATACTTACTGGCTCTAAAAAATAACGATAAAATAGTAACAGAAGCTATATTCTTGCGCTCAACCAATTCTTGAATACATAATATAGTAGATGGTGCAATTAAGCCAATTCCCGCACCACCAATTATCATAAATCCACTTAATTCAGCATATCCAGAATTTTCATTCCACATAGTAGTTAATCCGGCACCAACGACTACTAACATAGAAGCGAATATAATTACTATTCGAAACTGTATTTTATTTGTTCGAGAGAATAGTTGACCGGATATGATTGAACATATAGTTAAACCAAGAAAGTAAGGCATGAAATCTAAGCCGGATTGTGTAGCTGCTTGAAAAAAAACATATAAGTTGTTAAATTTATTTCAAGTTTAGTGAGTAAATAAGAGATTTAGTCAATAGATAGACTTGCCTGACTCTGCTTTTACAACTTGGAAGTAAAGAGGAGCATAAAAAACATAACTATGCTTTACCATTCCCATAAACATATTTAAGAGGAAACACGAAACTACGTTAAGATTTTTAAATAAATATGCTATTAAAAAAAGGGTTTAATATCAATAATATAATATATTAGTTATTATAAAAACTCCTAAAAATAAACCAAGCAATGAATATTTACGTGGAGCAATGGGTGTAACAGCGATGTAATTTTCAACAAGACCAAACATTATGTAACCAAGTATACCAACACATAAAAGGACTATAATCACGGGACTATCCCAAGCATAATTACTACCACCCCAGCTAAGAGATAATAAGATACAAACAGTTGATGAAATTATTATAATATTACCAATAATATCAATTCTTTTGAATTTATCAAGTAATGATCCAGTTGGTTTTGGCAAGTGAAGAAGAAAAATTATTATGGTTATTGCTATTGCACCTATCGGAAGATTGATGAAAAAACACCATCTGCAAAATTGATGAAGAAAAAAACTTTATGAATGCTTCAATATAAAATAATGACAATACAATCAGAGTTTTTTACATTAATAAGACAACCATCAATTATTTAGGTTTCACCTTATAATAGAAATTTGCATACCTCCAATTAACATGATCAGTAAAAACGCCACCCAAGAGTGGTCCTGCTACAGAAGCAATAGCATAGCATGCGTGAATAATACCTTGAAATTTTCCCCTATCTTTAATGCTGACAATTTCTGAAATAATAATTATAACGAGACTAAAACATATATGTATAAAATAATAAAAGTAAAAAAACCTATAATGCACAAAAATTTAATATAAATCGATATTACAATGACATGTGTACCCTATAATACCGCCACCTCCGATACCAGCAATTGCACGACATATTATCAGTGAAATCTAAAAATAATGTGATAAATATTCAAATTATGAATTGAGAAAGTTGAAAAGTAAAAAAACAAACAACGATAAATTATTTTACCATATTAGAAGAAATACCACATAAGAAACTACCTAATTCAAAGATGACGATTGCAAATAAGAAGGTTGCTTTACGACCAAAAATATCAGACAATGCACCATAGATTGGTTGAAAGGAAGTCTGTCGGTAATATTATTCACGTAAGTATCACATGATATGTAATTGTTTCGAAAGCTATTTGCCTGACAGACCATGAATAATAAATAATATACTTAAATTTCCTAGTTTGAAGTTTTCCATTAATCATAACTTGGGTATTACACATCAATTGATCGTGCAACATCATATATAATTGGCATTATCAGTTATGTAATTTTTGTCGATCATTTTATTGAAAAAAGTTCAACATAGTAATTTATTACAAAAATCGTGTATCTTCAAAACGTTATAACTCCTGTCCTAGTCAAGCAAATCCAATTCTGTAACTTGCAAATGATATATAAATGGTATAGTTTTAAAACTATGTTGAGACTTTTTTTAATTCATTTTATTAATATAGTTATTAATATAGTTATAAAAAACAAATATTTTTTTTAATTACGAATTTAAATAGTAAAAAATATTAATAGTTTAAAAGTTTAAGCTATAGAGACACGAAATATTCACATACTATTATTAAATGTCTCAACATAGTTTTATAACTGTATTATTCACATATCATTTGCAAGTTACAAAATTGAATTTGCTTTACTAGAGCGTGAATTATAACGTTTTAAAGACAGGCAACTATTATTTGACGCCCCTTGTAAATCAAAAATTTTTTAAAATTTTCTAAATTTTGAAAGAAGATACCTTGAAAGTTATCAAAGAAAATTTGATGAGTCTTTTTTATTTAAATTCTCCAAATTGTAGAATTCAAATAAAAAAAGCTCATCAAATTTGTTTGATAATTTTCAAGGTATCGTCATTCAAAATTTAGAAAATTTGATTTACAAGAACAGCTGCTTATTTTAAAACGTTATAACTCCCGCTCTAGTAAAGCAAATACAATTCTGTAACTTGCAAACGATATGTGAACAGTTTGGGTATAAAACTATGTTTAAATATTTCAGGTCTCTATAGCTTAAACTTTTAAACTGTTAATATAAATTCGTAATTAAAAAAATATTTGTTTTTTTAACTAAACGAATTAAAAAATATCTTAACATAGTTTTAAAACCACATTCTTCATATATTGTTTGCAAGTTACGGAATTGAATTTGCTTGACTAGAACAGGAGTTATAACGTTTTGAAGATACATGATTTTTATAATAAATTACTATCGTGAATTTTTTTCAATAAAATGATCGACAAAAATTAAAAATCCTATATAGTATAGTAAACCATTTGATGTGTATTAGCTGCAGCAACAAAACTGTCCCGGCAGATCCCCGATTTTGATTGGCTAACGGCCGTGGATTTGCGAAATTTTGGCCCGCATTACATAATTGTTTCCTAATTTCTGGCCGGAATTAACTTTTTAACCTTTTCATTCCAAAAATAGCAATTGCCAAAGAAATAGGCCCGCACAATCGTAAAATTAGCCTGGGAACAAGTTTCACTTAATGGGCGGCTGTGATCAGTAAAATTTTGAGTAATTCCGGCCAAAATTTTTGTTCGTCACTCTTAGCCAATCAAAATCGAGATCTTGCGACAGCTAGTGATTTGAAAATTAGTGGGACACGTGATGAATTTTGTGATAATCGTCAGCAAATTTCGGTAACTATTTATCGATAGTTTTCGATAATATAATTTTCGGCCGGTACATACCGAAATAATTATCGAAATTTGGATGATCATCACAAAATTCATCACGTGTCCCACTAATTTCAAATCAGCTGTAATAGGTAATCCTGGAGATAGGCCGCTGCGCAGCCTGCGCAGTGCGATTTTTAAAATTCAAGCTAGATGGCATGATTCTGGTCAGTTTGCATAATGCTACAGGCTGCACAGTAGATTCAAAAAATGATGTCTTGCCATTAGCGATGTTACCCAAACTAAATATCTCACGCACTATTATTTATCACATAATTTGTGACGTCCCAAATAGTTTGGGTAACATTGCTACTTGGCATCCCTAGTTTTTCCCTTGGTGGCACTTATATTATAGTGAGTAAATAGCCTGTCAGGGAAATGACCATCGGAAAGATTTTAAATGAAAGATAACCAATATATAATATTACTTCTGTAAGGAGATAAGAAGTTGCTGCCCATGCGAATTGATCCAATCCATTAAAATCGGAGGCTATCTTGGGTAAAGCGGTGGCAACGATTAGTTCATCTAATGCGGCTAAAAATACAGAACAACCTAGTCTATAATAAGAAAAACTAAATTAATAACTGATCATTTATGAAAACTCCAGAAAATTAATCATTAAGAACCCAAAAGTAACTAAAAATAATTTAATCCCATGTAATAAGGTATCGTTAGATGATGACGAGCCAATGTCTTTAACAATCTGATTATCGAAATTTTTTACAGTTATTGCGTTTATATTAAAGCCTATTCCATCTTGTAATGTGGATTGGTTTTGTGACATTTTTTTTATTTTCTCTTGCTTTATTATTGTTGTCGTCAAATCAAAAAAAAATTTTTAACCTTCCGGCTTATTGCCGTCAGGGCGCGCACTTTTTATTCATCTATATTGATCATGAGGACCCAGAGGGCCCCCTACATCTTTTATTACATAACCTTCCTAATTTATCTTAGCAATCTATAGACCGTCTATACCTCCCTAATTCCATACTCAATCTTTCGAACCGTCCTATTCTTACCATACCCGTCCAGCGGTGTTTTCGGCTTCTGACCCAATTCGATTTTTCCAGAAATTTTCATCCCAGAGAGGGAACAGGATTACTCTACTTTCCGTCCAACTCTTCATGGAAGACTTCGATGTAATTGGCTCCTATGGTAGTCCACACTGCGACCCATTCAGTATTTACCTTCCATCCTAACCTTCTCGAAGTTTTTTCGGTCATCATTCCGTTTCGGGTGATGGCAGGTCTTCCTAAGCCCAGATCCTTTCTTTTATTAGGTTGGTACGACATACCTCTAGATTGTCCACAACCGGATTATATCCGGAAGACCTATTTACAACAGGAGGTTTTAACCGGAACTGTCCCAATTTTCTTTCAACCGGAATTTCACCGGAAGTATCCAACCTGTATTTCGACCGGATTTTCACCGGAGGTTTTCATTTCTTCTCAAGAACCTGCCATACGCGTATAATGTGGCTGAGCCGCCAATCGTGGTCCTAGCATCCTAGTTCAGCTCATCCGTTTCATGACCTCGTATGGTTATTAATTTTGTCATCCAGTAGAGCCTGAACTGGCGACCTTGCGATTAGAACGGCTAGTGTCCTGGGAGTGCAACCACTACGCTATCGACCCGCAAGACTCGAATCAAAATTTAAATAACGATTTTATTTAAAAACTTAGGATGTACAAATATTAGTGGATTATATTGAAAAAACATATTTTTTGTTGTTTTAGAGATCCCAGATTATGCGCGAGGTTGATCCAGGGCTAAAATAGCACATAGTATACGCCGGTCAATTAACCCTAGTTGTCGCAACAATATTGTCCCGGCAGATTCTCGATTTTGATTGGCTAAGAGCGACGATCCAAAATTTTTTCCGGATTTACTCAAAATTTTACTAATAAAATCACAGCCGCCCATTAAGTAAAAATTGTTCCCGGGCTAATTTTCCAATCAAGTGGGTCTATTTCTTTGAAAATTTCTATTTTTGGAATGGAAAGGTTAAAAAGTTAATTCCGGCCAAAAATTAGTAAACAATTATGTAATGCGGGCCAAAATTTTGCAGATCCGCGGCCGTTAGCCAATCAAAATCGAAGGATCTGCCGTGACAATTGCGGCGGCTATGACTAATCATTCACAACATACGGTGCGAGAAATCTAAAATCGGTAATCACTTTATATAGAATAAATTCGGAGATAAGCATTCTCAGTAGCAGCTGACCCTTAAATTTCAGCAGCACATGCATAGAATAATTGCATATTATGGCGTATTATTTCATGGGGAAATTGCATTATCTTTATACAAAGGTTGGCTTTTTTTAAAATTTGTTGTACCGTATGCACGTATATACATAAATGCGGGCAAATGAAAAACTACATTTCTAAAAATAGATATTATGATTTTTATTTTTAGAAATGTACTTTTCATTTTCCCGCACTCATACGATATGTACTGAGCATAGCAGAACCTTTTTTGCCTGTATATGCAAACAAGTCATGCGCCTGCCCATGCGCCGGGAGCTTTTTTTGTTGAATTTTTGTGTGACATTTTATTTGTAATATGGTGCGCATTGCATTGTGGATCCAATATAAGTAAACTGTTTAAGTAGAATTGAGACGAGTTTTGAAGACATAATCACAATAGAAAAAAGTCGTGCATAGGATATTGAATCATCAAAAATGTGTATATAGCTATAATTGTGCATAAAGCAACACATATAGCATTGACAATTGCGATGTAAGAGAAATTTGGATCTTACTCTTAAATCTTTAGTGTAAGTTCTAATTTTTGGATCTTAATAAATTGAGCTTCAATATTTGATATTATAATATGCATTAAAGGTTCGAATTTTAATAGTATAAAAGCAGTAGTCATGATAATAATGTATATATATATACTGTATATATATATAGGCTGCCTGTAATAGAAATTAGACAAATTAACATTTTAAAAAAATTAATATCTTAACTTTTATAAAGCTATTTTAATGATTAATATTTAAATGAAAACTTAGATGCTAAGCTTTTTTTTAAATATTAATTTATTAAGACAGCTTCAAAATTCATCAAAATATGAGCTATAAAAGTTAAAGCATTAATTTTTTTTAAAATATCAATTTGCCTTATTTATATTAATGATAGCATTATAAAAAAACAAACACATTACTTTATTTTAAAATTATGTTTATCAATAAAATGTTAATATCTTTGACATCAATTCGAATTTACATTTTTTTTTTAGATAAAATTTTTTTCTGAAGAGAATAACTCTTTTTCTAATATTATTAAAAGAGGATAGTTTTTTGATAAGAATTATTATTTAAAGATTCCAATACTAATTAAGAGAAAAGTTTTAAAAAAATAATTTTTCTCAATAAAAATTATAATAGAAATAATATTTATGTCTATAAAAATTTGATCTACTTATTTATTATAAACTTTGAATTTTTATAAGGTTATATTATATGATTATAATATTCTAT